>CAJJDP010000040.1:6833-279051 GCA_905182995.1 Paramecium octaurelia
AAACCCAAACCCCAAACCCATATAAACATTAATTATATATTTCAATATCATCAAACTTGGCATAAATTCTCAGGTTTAACCCTTTGTAAGTTCTTGTAATTTGATATCAAAATTTAAATTCTTAATAATAATAAATTTATGATATGAATGATGGATGATTAACACAGATTTCGGTGATTATTTGATGCGTTCATAATTTGGCTTATTCTATATTCTTTAAGAATTCAATTATGCACATGGTAATGTGAGTCTTCCTTTATATAAATTACATCAATTACAAAACTCTAAATGTTTATATTTTCCAAACAAAATAGTGTCAGAAACATTTTTTTTATAGCATAAAACCTGAAAGCATAGTAAGAGAGATTTAATATTATTTTAAAAAATAGAAAATGGATTATATAAAGGAGTAAGTTGGAGAGTTGTATAAGGTTTTGGCCTTTTCCAAAGAGGTTGATGATTTAGTCCTCACTAACCTCGTTTACATTTTAAAAAAAAAGAGAATTTAAGACTGCTTAGAATTTCTTTCATAAGATCAAAATCAAATCTTTGTAGAAATAGAAAGATAAAAATTAGAAAATTTATCTCTACTTGGTAAAGATTAGACTCTCAAGGGATAGAAGAACATTAAGAGAATAAATGGAAATTCTCAAAAAAATTAGGGATCATGAATTTAATAAACAGAATTACTCAATCGATGATTATGATGAAAGCAAAAAGAAACTGATCATAAAAATATCATGGGATAAGAAAATCATAGAATTTCTCAAATTTTTAGTTCATTTGACTGCCTTAGATGAGAGATACACTTAGTGTGGATCAAATTCTCTTAATTTATTAGTTTAAATGAAAGTGGATGTGAGGGAATAAAATTTTGAGAATATCAGGATTAGAAATACCTCTTTATTTGGTGGAAATTTTGTAAGATGTAATTTCAATGGATCAGAATTTGACAATGTAGATATTAGTGGAATGAACATGAATTAGGCTTAATTGTTTAATTGTAAATGGAAAAATATCAAAATTCATGAGTTAAATAAATTAGATGGTCATGGTGGATTTGTCTATTCAGTCTAATTCTCTCCAGATAGTAAGTCATTAGCTTCTTGTAATGATGATAATTCGATTATATTGTGGGTTGTTAAAACAGGAAAAGTAAAGTTTATTATCAAGGATAAGAAAGAAGTAAAACAAATATGCTTCTCACCTAATAATACTACATTAGCTTTTATCAGTGGAAAATTTGTGTATTTATGGAATCTTAAATCAAGAAAATAAATAAAAAAATTAGATGGTCATTCTAATGATGTCAGTTCAATTTGCTTCTCCCCTAATGGCACAATATTAGCAACTGGTAGTGGAGATAACTCGATCTGTTTATGGGATGTTAAGATAGGATAATAAAAAGCAAAATTAGATAATCATTAATATGCAGTTTATTCAATTTGTTTTTCTCCTGATGGTACTACATTAGCATCTGGTATTGGAGATAATTCTATCTGGTTATGGGATTTTAAGACAGGATAATAAAAGGCCAAATTAGATGGTCATTAATATGAAGTTTGTTCAATTTGCTTCTCCCCTAATGGCACAATATTAGCAACTGGTAGTGGAGATAACTCTATTTGTCTATGGCATGTTAAGACAGGATAATTAAAAGCCAAATTAGATGGTCATTCAAATACAGTTTATTCAATTTGTTTCTCTCCTGATGGTGCTACATTAGCATCTGGTAGTTCAGATAACTCTGTCCGTTTATGGGATGTTGAGACAGGATAATAAAAAGCCTAATTAAATGGTCATTCTGGAACAGTTATTCAATCTGTTTCTCTACTGATGGTGCTATATTGGCGACTGGTAGTTCAGATAACTCTATCCGTGTATGGGATGTTAAGACAGGATAATAAAAAGCCAAATTAGATGGTCATTCATCATCAGTTTATTCAATTTGTTACTCTTCTGATGGTACTACATTAGCATCTGGTAGTCATGATAACTCTATTCGTTTATGGGATGTTAAGACAGGACAACAAAACATACCTTCAGATTATCGTTATAAAGATGCTCTAGCAAAATTTAACCCTTCAAAAATTTATAATAATATTCTTCCAGACAGTGGTATTGATATTTCACTGTTCTTAGCTACCTCTTATATTACTATTTTAAAAATTTCTTAAAATCCCAATTTAGATGCTTAAGGATCTTTAATTTTGAATGGAGAGTTTGTTGATTATAAAGGATATGATTTACGATCATTATTTAAATCTAAAGGTGGGTAGTTTTTAGAGAATGAACTAAAATATTAGCAAAATTGATCTTCAATTATAAATCCTTTAAATATCCAATAATAATTTTATTTTATTAATTTTGTTGTTAATTGTTAATATTTACTTAGCTAAATAGTGATACTAATTATAATATTATTTGTAAGTAAAATTCTGTATTATTTGATTGCAAATTCTCTTAGAGTTAACTTCGTCCCACTTACTCCAAGGAAGGATATATAAATGGCTGGACGGAAGGTCTAGGCTAGAAGATTCGGCAATAGCCCTAACAACAGGCAGAACGAGTCAAGCAAAACAGTCGGGCTTCAAACAATCCTGTGCAGCAAGCGTGGACCTTGCTATTTCATACATATTCAAAATCATAAGTATTATTATTTAAAGTCTAAATTATATTCTTGATTGATGTATCAACTTCTAAATCTAGAAGTATATTTGTGATTTTGTTATTAAGATTATCTTTTTGTATTATTATTCTCCTTAATCAAGCATTAATGTATGAACAAGTATTATTTGAAAAAAAACTTATGAATTGCACTCATCATATTCAAAATTAATTGTTGATTAATTCAAACGATTATTCAACTGAAAATTATGAATAAATTAGGGAGAATTTGATTAAGCAAATATCAAATGATTAGCGGATTATTAAATTTTTGAAATTCTTTATCTGACAGTTATTGATTCGAACTTTATCTAATATGGTTCCAATTTACTCAATTTATTAGAGGAAATAAAGGTGGATTTGAAGGAATAGAATTTGAGAATATCAGCGTAAAAGATACTTCCTTAATTGGTGGAAATTTTGAAAGATGCAATTTCAATGGATGTGAATTTGATAACATAGAATAAACTTGAGTTAAGCATGTTTATTTAATTGCAAATGAAAGGATATCAAAATAATTGAATTAAATAAATTAGATAGTAATAGAAGTAGTGAAATCAATTTGTTTCTCTCCTAATGATGCTATATTAGCATCTGGTAGTTCAGATAACTCTATCCGTTTATGGAATTTAAGACAGGATAATAAAAAGCCAAATTAGATGGTCATTCAAATAGGGTTATTACAATTTGTTATTCTCCTAATGGTACTAAATTAGCATCTGGTAGTGATGATAGATCCATCCGTTTATGGGTGTAAAGACAGGATAAGAATCTTGTCTTCAAATATTTAGCATAATTTAAGCTCTATTTATTGTATTAAATGCCTTACTGAAATCTATAAATATGTAATTTTCCTTTATAGTAATGGATTGTTAATTTATGAGATTTAATATATTTATTATGAACTGGGAAGAAACCTATTTGATCGAAAGTAGGTGGCTATATCAAGTATTTTTGTAATTTTGCAAGAAACCTTGTTGAAAAGTTTAGGATAAGTAAGCATACGGTCTGTTCTACTTAGTGACATCCTTGTAGTTTATTAACTTCTAAAGGTATTCATCTAATCAGGTAGAACTGGGCTAAATAACTTAAACGGTTAGCTACTAATATTGAAATCTCGGCTAATTATAATATGTTGATTTTCTTTAATTGTGTTTAAAAACTCGGCAAATCAGTATTATTTAAAATTTTGTTAGTTTATTTTTATAGTTGAATTAAAATTAAAGTTAAACATTTAGTTCTAACTTTAATTATTAAAAAGTCAAATTTCATTATGAAGTTAAAGTAATTGGCTGCAGGTTTTCAGACGTTAGCAAATTGTGAATCCCTACTAGTACACCTCCGGAGGAAGAGTCTATTAATCTTTATTATTTATAAATTATATAGCTAGGGGATGATTGTAAGTTCTTACCATGATATTTACAGATACAGAATAAATGGGTTAAATTTATTTTAAAGTTGCTAAAGTCATTGATTTTAACGATGATATATCCGCTGGTTTATTTTTATGATTAAATATGTCTTAGAATGAGGTCTAGGTTGATTTACACTGTTTGTCTTAGGTTTAGTCCATCCCCTATTAGCAGTTTATTTTGTAGGTTGAGTGTTTCATTCCTCAGCTTCTTATTCAATTTATTGAAGACAAGATCAATTTCTTTAAATTAAAAGTCAACGATGAACAAATTCACTGTCAAATTAGTGCCATGGCATCCTCAGCAATCGCTTCGCATTCCTGAAGTATGAAAATTATTAAATGTATGAATTATCAAGATTAATACTCCTTGTTGTTAAAAACTTTATTCTAAAGCCAATATGAAAAGGATCCTTTGAATGGCAGAATCAATTTCTACGATTATTGTTTTTAACTCCATATCACTTATGGCCACCAAGATGCAAATTTAAAGTAGATTATGAATTTTGCTCTTAATGCACTACAATTTTTACATGATAAGCGTGAATTTGAATTTACCAGATAAAAATCTTACACAAATTTAAAGGCTCCACCATCTACTGCATCCTTTATAAAAGGCTTGTATAAAATAATAAGTAATTGAAATTGCACAAGTATAAGAGTAAAGTACATACAAACTATGTAATTGAAATGAGCACGATGTAGTCATTATTAAAAGGACTACAAAAACTATTATTTGAGACATGATATAAATGTTGTTTCAATTTACTTAGTAGCAGTTCTACAAAGTTTAGATATTAGCAGCAGCCCGTCTAAATTTGATGCAATTATAATGACATAATGATGTATGGGGTGTGCCGTAAAAAAAAACCTGAAAGTACCAAAACTGTGAAAAGGTATGGATATCCTTACATAATATCATTATTTTCAGCTACCACTACGACATGAACATGTAAGGATATCAGAATAGTTTAGACAATATTCAGAGCATTCTTAACGGCCATCATCATCCTTTTAATGAATACATATTGTAATCACAGCATTTTTCTTACCCATAATACTTCCTTTAACCCATTAGGTACATATATCAGTTTTTTGGATATATATTCTTAGCTAATCAAATTTAAGATAATTGTAATCCTTATTTTGAATCTATACAATTAAATAAAGTGGCAGAAAATGTTAAGTTATTGTTTGACCATCCAATGATAAGTATGTGATAAATCAAATACAAGAAAGAGGAAGAGCATTTATGGGATCAGAATGGCATGGAACTCTAGTTGAAGAACATTATTCTCTGTCATCCGTTTATAACATAAGTGAACTCTTTTTAGAAGAACTTTAAAAATTACAAGTGTCTCATTGACTTTCTTAAAATTATTGATAGCTTTAGCTGAACATAAGAACTTGCACCGTAATTTTTAGTGCCTTCATCTTCAGTTTTATAATAGCGCACTAATATCAAGCTACATAATTTTCAAGCTATGTCAAATATTAAACACTAAGGACATGACTTTAATATCCAAAGAAAAGATTAATTTACTTGCATTATTTGATGAAAATTGGGTGTGATTCAACTATTATGACGTAAAATTTAGCTTTATAGTATTTTACAGGATTTCAATAATTAATTTCTCTATTAATTTCTACACTATTTTCAATGTATTTTAGCATCTGTAATTATTCATATGATTCTTCACTAATATACTGTTTTCTGTTGCATTAGTAATTTTTGCAAGTTCAATTTCTAATGGAGGGTAATATGTTTATAACATGCAAAACAGTTCTGATGAACATATTTTTCAACATTTTTCAAAGTATACAGACCATGTTTCAAAATTTTAGTTGCCTAGAACATTACTAGCTTATCATCATCTACAGATTTACATATATAGTATTCCTTTTTGATGTGTTCTTTATCCTTTGATAAGTTAAACACATCTCCATGATTATTGTTATAGAGTTTTTCAAATAAGGACAACGCGATTTCGAAAGCCTCCGAACTTAGCATGCTTTTGAACCCATTTTAATTTTAATACATGCATTTGATTGTATAAGAAAAATCTATGAACGAGTTCCATAGTTGTCGATATTGCATAAAGCTTATGATTTATATAATTAATCTTTTATTTTAAGGCCTTTACATTTAATAAGATGATCAATTTCTATTCCAAGATATTTGTATTTATATGCAATTGGAAGTTCGCATATTGAAGCACTTCCTGCTTTAAATTTCGATGACATAACACCACTCTTCTTATTATTTACTCTAAGATTCAATTTTACAGAAAGGCTTTTTATTAAAGGTATTAGGAAACCGATATTACTTTACTCTGTCATTAAGACAAAATCATCAGCATATTATAAGAATTAAACGAATTCCATGATGTTTGTAACAGAAATTCATCTAAGTATACGAGCTGGTGATATTGGTGAACCTTGAGAAACCCCATGTTTGAGATAAACCTTATTATCTGCATTATAGGGATTAACATAACAAATTTGATATGAAAAGTTTTAAATAATCCACTTCCATTTCAGTAAAAGTTCTTCTCTTTTTAGTATTTCATATAATCTTTATCTATGAATAATGTTTTGTTTGCACTTATAAAATCAATTAAATTTAAGTATTGATTATTCTAATTTGCCTTATCCAATCCAGTAGTAAGAATATATTTGCTTGAGTTCCAATTCCAGATATGAAACCTGATTGAGACTTGAGTATTCTATTTCTCAAATAGCATTGTAAATTATCGTGGAATAGAAGTTCCAGAAATTTTAATAAGGGCTCGTGATTACAAGATGCTTGAATTAATCGCATTTTGGAATTTCTGGATGACGTTTATTCAGTAGTCATAATCTTAACCGTCCTAATTTTAATTAACCTCTAAGGTATTTTAGTCCAGTTATCACTGATGATCTTCCAGTTACAATCTCTGATAAACTAATGGGTGATTCCATCATAAGAGATTGCTTTATCATTATAAAATTCTCATTTCACTAGCCAAGCATTCTATACATTGATTAATTTTAGATCCATAATAATGTAAGCAAGAATAATTGCAACTATGTTATTTTTAAATGATATTACTTTGACAGTCAAATTACCCATAAATTTAATAACTTCTTATGACAGCTCCGTTTGACTTGGTCTGACATAAACAAACATTTCTTTATAACTATTTATCTGATTTATAAGACATGCAATTATTAGCAGAAATTGCACAATTCAAGCAATAGGTAATGCATGCTAAAAGATTATGTGATTTATACCTATACATTCAGCTTTTTCAGTATTGTAGTATTTACTCATGCAAAGACAAAACTCTGTAAGATCCAATTATCCTTCCACTCCTTTGTTGGTAAATTGTAACCTTAAATTCTCTTGTACTAACAACCTTTGGATTTAAGTCAACCACTGTTGTTTTCTTACCAAACCTAACTTACTCTTAGCCAATATCTTCCATGTGGTTGATTTACCAGCTCCTTGCGGGCCCTTAAAGAAAATACAATGCCCGATTTCCAATAATTCTGATGTTTCAAAATATAATCAGGGTATGATCTAATCCATTTTCAACTGTGTCCTTACTCAATGATTTATTTGAGTTCCATCTCTCTCTTTTTTGGAATATTTATATTTGGGTATAGATCTGATAATAATTCAGAGAAAATATCCATATTTTCTAAAAAATCTATGTGCTAATGTCTTAGTATATATAAATCTTTCACAATCAATTCTAAATCTGGAACAACCACTGAGATTGGTCTACAAAATGCTTTCATTCCTTTTGGTAATTTTGTTCCTCCAAATAACCTGGATTCATTGGAATCAACACACAAAAAGTTGGATTTAAAGAAATCTCCCCTCCTCCTGAGAATAACACTTTATTTTTCTTTTATTTGATACAGACTGATAAAACTTCTGGTGTTAAACAATTAAAATTCATCAAAACAGCCCCAACATCCAGAACTTGCAAGTCCTTTGTAGATATTTACCTATAGATTAATAATTCAATTCTGAACTGAAATTGAACCCACATCATACTTTAGCCAAAGCATTTGCCCAATTTTTAGTTGTTTCAGTTTTACCATTTCCTGCTGCGAAACCAGTAAGTGCACAACCCATCTTTAAATGCAATGCTTAAGTGCCTGTGACATAAATATGATATGTCAATGGTGTGATTCCTAATCTTGAACATTACCTAAATATTCATATCAATCATTTAAAGAAGCATCAGCCACTCTAATATGAGCATCATTATTGATCCAATAGAACTTCAATTAAGATTTCCATTAAAATTAATCTGGCTTACGAAAATATTCGTAAATCAATTCAAAATGGAATCTCTGGAGTGACCATCCGTAGTAATCAAACACATCAATTTTTATCTTAATGATTTCGTCAAATATCCTCTGACGAATCCAATTTGACTCGGTTAGAACCTCAACACTTCTCTTAAAATAACCTTTAAGGACATTCAAGTCTCCATAGATATTTTTGCAAATGCTTTTTCTACTTGAACCAATCACTTAATGTCATTGTCTAATAAAACAATTTAAGCTGGATGTTAGTCAATTCACGTTTTTCTATCAATTTATAATTGATATATCTAAGAATAATAGTATCCAAATGATTTTTTGGCTTATTCTTTGAGAGTATCAATCATAGAATCAATCATGGCTTAAAAATAGATTAAATTTGATTTAACAATTACAATTTTTTAACTAATTCACTTCTTCATGACCAACACGTGTAATCATCTTTTGGCTATTGGTCTTTTTATTAGAATTTTCTTATAATTCTAACTTATCAATAGCGTAGAATATCATTGACATATGTCTATTAATTTATGCAGGTGAACCACCATGAGAAACCATATCCAATATATCATTGTCACTAACGAAATAAAATCTTGGGAATATTTTTCTTATAGTAACCAATATTTAATCAATGCCTTCTCATAAACTGTTCAATTTGATTATATTTTTTCTAATCTTTTCAAAATATTTGGTTAGGTAAAGAACTTCTAGATAATCTTAATTTAATAATCAGATTCCCTTTCATATTCCTATAAATTTCAACTAATTAATTCTGATTCTTTTGGTAATTATTTCTTGACTTCTTCTGATTGAATTAATAAGTTTTCCAAAAAAGACCATGTCTTTTGTACTTCTGGTAATATTTAAATAGCGTCATTAATTGCTCCTAATTGTTATTCCATTCTTAAACATTCTTCTCAAAAAATTTCACATATTTATTCAATTAAATATTNCAGACTGATAAAACTTCTGGTGTTAAACAATTAAAATTCATCAAAACAGCCCCAACATCCAGAACTTGCAAGTCCTTTGTAGATATTTACCTATAGATTAATAATTCAATTCTGAACTGAAATTGAACCCACATCATACTTTAGCCAAAGCATTTGCCCAATTTTTAGTTGTTTCAGTTTTACCATTTCCTGCTGCGAAACCAGTAAGTGCACAACCCATCTTTAAATGCAATGCTTAAGTGCCTGTGACATAAATATGATATGTCAATGGTGTGATTCCTAATCTTGAACATTACCTAAATATTCATATCAATCATTTAAAGAAGCATCAGCCACTCTAATATGAGCATCATTATTGATCCAATAGAACTTCAATTAAGATTTCCATTAAAATTAATCTGGCTTACGAAAATATTCGTAAATCAATTCAAAATGGAATCTCTGGAGTGACCATCCGTAGTAATCAAACACATCAATTTTTATCTTAATGATTTCGTCAAATATCCTCTGACGAATCCAATTTGACTCGGTTAGAACCTCAACACTTCTCTTAAAATAACCTTTAAGGACATTCAAGTCTCCATAGATATTTTTGCAAATGCTTTTTCTACTTGAACCAATCACTTAATGTCATTGTCTAATAAAACAATTTAAGCTGGATGTTAGTCAATTCACGTTTTTCTATCAATTTATAATTGATATATCTAAGAATAATAGTATCCAAATGATTTTTTGGCTTATTCTTTGAGAGTATCAATCATAGAATCAATCATGGCTTAAAAATAGATTAAATTTGATTTAACAATTACAATTTTTTAACTAATTCACTTCTTCATGACCAACACGTGTAATCATCTTTTGGCTATTGGTCTTTTTATTAGAATTTTCTTATAATTCTAACTTATCAATAGCGTAGAATATCATTGACATATGTCTATTAATTTATGCAGGTGAACCACCATGAGAAACCATATCCAATATATCATTGTCACTAACGAAATAAAATCTTGGGAATATTTTTCTTATAGTAACCAATATTTAATCAATGCCTTCTCATAAACTGTTCAATTTGATTATATTTTTTCTAATCTTTTCAAAATATTTGGTTAGGTAAAGAACTTCTAGATAATCTTAATTTAATAATCAGATTCCCTTTCATATTCCTATAAATTTCAACTAATTAATTCTGATTCTTTTGGTAATTATTTCTTGACTTCTTCTGATTGAATTAATAAGTTTTCCAAAAAAGACCATGTCTTTTGTACTTCTGGTAATATTTAAATAGCGTCATTAATTGCTCCTAATTGTTATTCCATTCTTAAACATTCTTCTCAAAAAATTTCACATATTTATTCAATTAAATATTTTTGATCTATAATTAATGTTCTTCTAAGTTATACAAATGTTCATCTAAATGTTTCATTGTTCTGGTATCAGTATCCATGTGTTTCAATAATTCACATTTTGCATCTTTCCAGAATGTATTAACTTTGATAATATACTACTCTGTTTTTACATCTTGTTTTGCTTATTAACGGATATCTTCAATTTATTATCTAAAATTGAAAAGTGTAAGATCCCAAATAACATCTAATCCCATATCATCTCTAATTATAAGTGTTGTTTTAATAAAATCTTCGCTACTTTCTAATGTATGTCATCACTTGTCTTCATAGACGGATTTTAAATTTAGCCAATACACTATTCACTGTACCCCATTTCTATAAATATTCATTAATACAGTTGATAAACTAATTTTTATAAATTAGACAGAGTGCAAGAGATCAACTCTTAAATAAGTTTTGCATTAATCACTACAAGTTAGGACAATTACAAGATGAAATTGTATTATCAAAACTAAAACAAATAGCATAATAATTATTATATGTAGTGAAGTTATATGCATTTTTCCTTAAATGAATTGCTTTTAAATAGAAATACATCTTATTCCCTCAATTCATAAATAATCCTACTTAAGGTTTAGTTTAGGGATTTCATTTCTGAAATCACCTCTATTGATATAATTGATTTATCTAGCTGGTTTTAGCCTCTTACTTTTGTTTGATAAATTTCACCCTTTTGTGTTAAAATAGGCTTCATTTAGTCACCTTTTAATACTTGCATTCCCTCTAGCATAAGAAAGTCCAGCTTAAGTAAGTATGATTAACTTTTTAACCAATTTATCAATAGAAGGGATCTTATGATAGGGTAAGGCTTGGGGAGTTTTATGTCATCATTTTGGTGATCTGTAAGTAGAGGTTTGCCAGAGAAGCTAATTACAAGCGTTGAAAATTTACGAAATTAAATAAGATCCACTTAAATAAATACGCTAAATTTCATTTTTGTGACATATGCAATAAGCTGATGAATTTAAGGAAATTATATTTCGGTTCTTTAAATTTACATTTCTAAGAGACTATTATGGATCTAATCCTTTAAGATACACAAAAATCTTAAATTTTTTCTTTAATGTTTTTGTATTGAGGACAAGTAATAAATTAAAGACACTATAATTATCTCTTAAATATCTAGTCACTTTGTAGGATTCTTTGGAATGTTTTATGTAAAGCGACCATAAAGGCTGTTTGAAAGTCATTTAATTAAATATTTCCTAATATATAATTAAGTGAAAAGAAATAAATTATTAAGCTGTCTCTATACACAAACTAAGAAAAAAATTGAATAAAGGATAATCAGATTACCATCTTAATTGAATGCAAAATTTTATTTTAATTTAATGTCTATTAATATCATTAGGCATATATTATAGATGGAACCTTTTTCTCTAATATTTAGTTTCATATATCCTATCAAGTTCCATAGCAATATACATATATCATCTCAAAAGAATAAGTAATTCCATTTGAAAGCTTTTAATAAATTTACCTTGTAAAAGATATTTACTAAGTGAACATTGATGGAGTACTAATTTTTTAGTATTTGAAGAGTAGTTTATTGAACACTTTTGTAATCACTTAATCCTTTCTATGATATAATACTAATTTAGAAAAGCTAAGAGAACTTAATATTTGTTCAATTTTTAAAGTTGTTACATTCCCCTAAAGTTTTACACTATAAGTCTTTGATTTCAGTTCCTTCATATTTACCAATTTATCTTGCAATATCTCATTTGCTAAGTATGTTATTTACTGTTTTGAAACCTATAACATCATCATCTACAAAAAAAAATTAATTAACGAATATTAATTTCACAAACAAATAAATAAATAGATTTGAACACATTTTGCCTCTAGATCTGAAATAGTAATATTTATTGTAGTCTACAATCCTACTAAAAATTTCTGAATAAAATCGCACTATTAATTAGTAAAGTTCTAAAGAGCCAGGAGTGTAGAATTAAATACAATTTAAAATATCATTTGGTCTTATATAGTTTTATCATGATTTGAAAGAATTATTTCATGAAAGTTTAAATTTAGTTTTCAAACTTTTCAAACAAGTTTTTCTTGATACTTATGTAACCTTACGTTTAAGTTTTGTTGATAGCTTCATTATTAATGCATTTATTAACTTTTATAAACAATAATTAATCATGCTTTTCAACATGAATAAAGTTCTACTAAAAGCAAGGTTTTTACACAAACTCCCTAAATATCTGTGATGGTCAAGGAAGCCAAAATGATGTATAAGGTGCTAATTTCGTGCGAGAATATGTTTCCATCATTTCCTTAGGGTCTACTTGATTCACTTCAGGGAAATACTTACTTGCACTTTTTCAACATAAGCAAGGCAACTAACCAAGCTGTTTCTGCAAGCTATCTATAGCATTAATTTAGGTTGATTCTAGAAATTGAAAGACCAGCTTGACTGAATGTCTCCAAAGTTACTTTCACTTCCTTATCTCTTAATGAGTGGAAAAACATGATCGAAATGAGGCTTTATTTACTACAGCCACAGATGTGTCTCATTGAAAGGAGTTTATTTAGATTTCTATGCTAATTACAAAAAAGGTCACTTTGGTGTTTGTGAAGTTAAAATATTAGATTGATATTGCTTATGTATTTTTAAATTTTCAAATTTTCAAGATCTATGATTCTACTATTTCTGGATTTTATTAAGTTGATTTTTTTAAATATTAAGACATAATTATTTTTGATCTAATACTATCTAACTACTCATTTTGAGAAATTGTAATTGCTCTGCCAATAGGAACAAAGTGAATATCAAAAAGTAAAGTAGCAAAAAGCGATTATGGACTCAAATTTAAAATGACTCTTTCTTTCCTAATCGAATCTTTAATCTACAGCATAGTGTATCTGTAAGATGAAGCTTTGCTAAGTTCTGCATCCCTTATTATTCTGATATACGAACATATTTCCTCTAGTTGCTTCTACGCACTTAGATTCCTCCTTTCTGCAAAAGTTAGTCTAGACACAATGACTTTTGTGACTCAATAGAAAACATATATGCTATCAAAGCGTTGTTAGACTCGTTTCCTATCATGCATGAGAAAGATAGCATGGGTACTCCGTGGTTTTGCCATATTTTAATTTGAGAGATATTTATACATTTCTAAGGTCAAAGGATAATAGAACTAAACACAAAACTATTTTTTCGATAGACTAAGAATATTTATATTGTAAATATCCTCATTTTTTAAGCAAACAAACAACAAATTATTGCATGATATAGAATGTATTGAAGCAAGGTCCTTGGTTTGTGTATCTTTTGAAAAGAATTAAGATTGCTACCTATATTCTATAGGAATTATTAACTATAGTTTCTTGTGTTAAAGAATCTGATAAAAGGTAAAGGTTACTATGTGATGAATTGTTGGATATTTTAGCATAGATGCTATCCTATTAAAAGAAAGCCTATGGGCTGTTTTATATTCATCAATGGTCATTTTGACATGCTTTTTAAGTGATGAACAAAATCTTGATTTTAGAGATGCGGATTCTACCTTTTCAACAAAAAAAACAGAAAAAAATAGCTGCCATTGTGTTCGTAAATTTTTGAGAGATTATTTCTCTTTTCAAAATGTTTAAGAGGAGTCTCTAGGTTGCTATTCCGCATTTTGTGAAGATGATCTAACATTCCAACACGAATAGACTGCATAGAGTTTTTGTCTCTTTACAGAAGATATATCATTAAACTTGTGGGCCGGCTTTTATTGATTTCCATTTCTTTCTTTGAATACTAAATAATCCCGCACTGTGATATTGTAATTACACACCTAAAAGTTTCGTTTTTTTCAAGTAAAGTTTAAAACTATTATTTTACACATGAAGATTTTGGTATATACACAAAAGATATAGTAGTCTTACATAGGGCACATAAGAAGAAATGACAGGCAGAATAGTTTTGATTTTATTTCTTATTATGCTTTACTTATTTGACGATCCAAAGTAGAGAAATGGAAATTTTTTCCATCAACATCAATTAATATTCCCTTGACGCATATTCATGTTTTGAGTTTATGATGGTTCTTTCATAATATTAGTAATTATTATTAACCAAATGTAGTACCTGTTGATATCAATTGTCTAGTCTCAGGTCAAGCCACGATATGTATCAATACATATAATGTTTCTGCGGTAGCCATCGTTTTTATGGCAAAACACCTCCAAATACTTTCAAATTCTACTTTATACTTCGCGAACTTTTATAGTTCAGGATATTAATAACACATAATAACCAATTCAATCTTTAATGGGTGTTACTATCTCTTAATATCGAGTACGACCATATATAAATGAAGTTTTGGAGGTAATAAATTCTTCGGCAATCGCTTATGCTATGACCACAAATATTATTAGATAACCTGAGTTGAATCTGTGTTAATTAGTAGTTAAATTGTGATGCATAGTATAGTTATAGACTTCAAAAATCGTGTTAACTTAAGGTTAGACTTATTGATTGTCTCCTCTTTACGAAATATAGTAATTATGTGGCTTTCTTTTCCAGCCTAATAAAATTGCATTCCTATTGAGTGTTCTGACAATCGTTATTAATTTTACAATTATCTTTATACCTTCGATGTTCACAAGAACAACTGCCACTTGTGTCAAAGCATTCTTAACACCAGGTTTTTATGAATATTGCTCTTATCCATCCATATCCTTCAACTAATGAGAGTTTTGATTTTGATGATGGCTTCAAAATTAATGGTGCTGCTAAGCTGGTTTGCTTCCATAATTTTAAGGTATTGTATTGCATCATGCAGTTGAATAATCTGCATAGATCTTGCATACTCAATTAAATTCAGTGGAGTTATCATGCAGATAGATGGCCTGTAAATTTCGGAAATAGCAACAATAGAGGATTTTATGACACTTTCTCTCAATGTACCCGTTGCTGTGATGGTAGTCCTGATAATAGTAATGCTTTTACATGATTTGTTGACCTTATAAAATCATCCTTACATAAAATTCATTAGTGCTGTGAATTATTATGGTCACTAAGTAAATGGAGGCTTAAATCACTTAGCTAATAATAAAATATGCGCTTCTTGTTATAATGCCTACAATATTTATAACTTGATCAAAATTTGGCCATGTTTTATTCAAATGCAATGTTGCAATAGTAGTTTAGCATTTATTAATTTTTTATTATTGTTATTTAAAGAATTGACAATCATTCATGTATGCTCAGTTGCATGTATAATTTTATTTCTACTCTGATGTTTTATGGTTACAGTCAGCTGTTATACTTGAAACAATAAATGGTGGCACTATTGAAATGAATAATTATTAAGTCCAAAGCTTTGTAGCCATGTATGAATATTTGGTTTAATAAGATTAAATTTAAGAAAATTTGTGTCCATTAATTAATACATCAAATAATACTTTTAGTTCTTCATTAATTTCCTTTTGGAGATCATGTACTGTAGAGAAGGATTGCATAATAAAGAAGGATGAAGTCAATAAATTTACACAGTGTATTGAATTGTAAAATGTTGTTACTTTAGCATTATTGGACAAAATAACAGTGATAATTAATTGAAATGAAGAAGAATCTTTCAATCCCTATAAAATTTCATAATTACTGGGCAATGAGGATACCACCAATTGCTTTATTATTGTGAATATATAACCTGGTACTTAGAAAAATACTCGAATAAATGGAAGATGTTTAGAATGCCTATTGGAACGAAAGGTTGAACAACTTTTATTAATTCAAAGTTTAATTTAATTGGTATTTTTCTATAATTCTTAAAGAGAACTTAAAACTGCCAATGTTGTGTAGCTCTTAATTACTAGATATAGGAATATCTATATGATGCAAATCAATGCCCCTGTAGATCTGAGGATAGGTGCAGTACATATTTGTAACGAAAACTCTGAAGCCGTGGTAAAACAACACATATAATAGTAAGCTCTGCTTTGAGAAAAAGTATTGAAAATACAAGCTATGTATTTAGTGACTTTTGAATTGAAAGAGGCTGTTCATTATCTGCATTCATCCTGTTAGCTATGTATTAAGTACTGATGTTCCTTTCTTGTAGATTTTCTTAATATCTGCTACCATTCTTAAACTTTCTCTTCCAAAGTGAATGTGTTATATGTAAATATAGATAATTTATTCTTTTTAATGTAAACTTGATTATAATAAATTTAAAGTTCAAGTTAACTCTCAAATATAAAATTTTCTAAAATAATTATATATTTGAATTAAATTATTTAGAGGATCAATATTTTAATACCTTAATAAATGATTAATAACATCAATTTGGTATTTTAAATGGCCTACCCCCTATAGGAATAGCCAAAAAGGTATTTTGTATCTACACTACCATATTCCTGGCATGTTAGGGACAGTCTTAACCTAACCCAGGAAAAGGACAAGGGTGAAATTACTTAGTAGTTTTATTTTTTATTGTTACCTAGTCAAGATAATACACTGTAGTTTCAATATATTATTTTTAGTTTATTGAGAAGTTCTTTACCTATAAATACATTTATTTGATGCATCAATCTCCAAAATGTGGATGCCATATTTCAGGATGTTTATTTGACATTTTCTATTACATGTGCTATCAATCTAAAATCTATATAATTTGTAAAAATCATGAAAGTAATTGAATTTATGAAAGTTGAATCATTAATGCATTGAAACTATGGTATCGATGTATTAACTTAAAAATCTTTTTTTTTGTGTTTGATTATATTATTATTCTATAATCTTTATGTGATACGTCACTATGATAATTTACATCAACACCTATTTTTAAAAAATTCTGATTTTCTTCCTCATAAAAAATGCCAGATGTTGTTGGTTTAAGAATATAAAACCTCAAAATAAAGTAATAGAAATTCAATAGTATTTAATAAGAAAGAAAACGAAATAAAAAAAGAGTAGGCTGAAGATTTTATGGGATCTTAGATTAATCTAAAGATAAGGATAATGTAGTCTTACAAATCTTAATTTTATAAAAAGAGAGAAAATTAAGACTGTTGAAATTTCTCTCATAAAATCTAAATTTAAGTCAAATTGTAACATCAAGTAATAATTATTATTATATTGTTGTTAGGAAAAATCTTTTGATTATCATTTATATCTTGCAAATATTCAATATTTACTCAATAACGAATTAATTGAATTAATTAATTGAAATGGGATGTAAGGTATAAAAGCCTTAAAGCTCATAACAATTTTAAGACCAATATGAACTCATCTCTGAATTCGATCATTACAGAAGTTTACAAACTCTTTCAATTAATAAAACTTAAAGAATATTAGTATCAGGTTCTGATAATGAAATCAAATTTTTTCAAATTCAAAAAGGATGTATGAAGTTAATTACAACAATTAATACAGGCCCAATATTTACTCTAAACTTTTTTAACACAAAGGACCACCTTATTTCTGGATTAGCAAATTCATAGTTACTTATATGGGGTTCAATTGTACTTTCCAAAATAAAATTCCTTTTTAAATTGAAGAGTCATGCTTTTGATATTCGATGCACTGTTTTGCATCCTAATAATGAGGATCTAATTGTTAGTGGATCAAATGAAGGAACAATAAAATTTTGGGGTTCAATGCCACAAAAATACTAACAATGGAGTTGTTTACAGACCATATATGAACATAGTTAAACAGTTAACTCATTAGCTATTAATTCTAATGGAAATAAATTACTCTCTTGTAGTGATGATAAGACAATCCTGATTATTGAAAGCGATACGAATCAACAATGGCATTTAAAGCAAAGAATTCGATTGCTTTAAAAAGGATATCGCTTGTCATTTATCACAGATGAAGTGTTTTCATTCTAACCTAATTCTTATCATAAAGGTACACACCTATACATATTCAAATTCAATTCTTCTTATTAATAATTTGAGAAACGAGATGAAATTTCAGTAAGAGGAAGTAATCAATATTGTTTTTCTGGATTCCCATCAGCTTATATATAATCTAAAAAGTTACTAATTATCAAGAATGGTTACTATGTTAACTTATTAAAAGTTAAGCATTCAAAATAGGAGGACATCAAATTTACTTTGGAGCAATCCATAGAGTTTGGAACAAGATATATCTTTGGAACTTAAACTGAGGATGGAGATTTATTGATAACTTGGGATGAAGAATCAAAGCAAATATAGATTAGAAAACTTATTTCAAATTGTTGAGAATAAATAAAAACCTTTAGGTATGAATTCTAATTATTTTTATTATCTAACCCATTAATTATTCATCAAGCATGTTTATCTAAATATCATAATGATAAATATCACTATATTGATATATTTAATGCAAATATTTTATCAATTTAAAATTATTCATGGATTCAATAATCTTAATTTGGATAATTTTTTCTCAATTTTAAGTCCCGCCTGTAGGTTAAGGATATTATTTTCAAGCAGGGGAAAGAGATTTATCAAAGCACTTTAGGATTTGGCAAAGAATTTCCTCCTTTAGCTCTAGTTCGCTCAGTTAGTCTGATTAGGAAGATCAAATATTATTACTCATAATAAACTTATCGGCTTACCATTTCATAAACGGAAAATGGTATGTTTCTTATAACTTCTTTTACTAGCCCTAAACTGTTTTTCATGATTTTGCATAAGTCAACTTTGAATATGGCATTTCTCTCAGCAACCTACTATCAAATCAAGCGCTCTCTCATTGTTATATCAGTATTCTAGTATAATATGATTGTATCTTTTCAGATACAAGATCTTATGTGTAGAGATGCTCCTTCAAGTCACGATAAAGGATACCCCATTTCATAAGGCTAATACTACCTTGTAAGGTCGTTTAGATAGGATAAAATGCCCTTAACAATTAATTTTTGTTTTTTCTATTTATTTCGACTTATCCGTTTTCCATTTTATAGATCTACACAAATACAATAATTCACAAAGTTCAGAAATTCAATTCTATTTTAAGCTTTTGCATTTATTTATGAAACTTTTAAACTTCAGCTTAAAGGCTTGACTCTCTCGGAAGCCACTATTTTTTCTGAAAATCAAGTTGGGGGAGAATTCCCAGTTTTTTCAACATCCCTCTATATTTTCTAACTGACAGATTTTTAGTCCTGGCCTTATAATCTAGTACAATATCATCTCATAAAAATCATATGTAACATTTTGTTATTTGTTTGACATTTTTCTTTTTAAAAAAGTTTAGCCATTTTAATTAAACACTTTAAAATCATACATAACATTGCATAGGTATTAATATAGTTCAAGAAAGAAAGCGATAACAAATTTTTGATCTCTCTGTAGAAACAAACCTATCGATTAAATAAAAGAAATTTAATATTATTGATATTTAATGGATTTAAAAAAAATCTGTAATTAATAAATTAATGGAAAATATTCATTTCCTAAGATTAGTTAATCTAGTATATCAAATATTAATAATGCTTGAAAAATATAGAATCAAGCATTTAATCTTTGATTGGATAAGACTCGATAAACTTGAAACCACTTTGATAAAATGAGTAAATTTCAAGTTTTTGATAATATTTTGCCATTCCTTTATTATGCAGAATTTTGATATATGTGGTTATTTTTGATTACTTTAACTAGTTTTTAATATTTCCAACTTCCTTTTACAATATTTCATTGCATTTTAAATATAACCGAAAATAAGATACTCTTTAATTGTTAAATAAATAAAATTATCTTGATTTTCATTGAGAGTACAAATTTTAAGTAAGATATTGATTCTGATAAAAAAAATAATATGTATTTTCAAACTTAACATCTCAAATATTTTTATAATGTTTTATAAAATTTGTAAAGATTATTCTATTACTAAGATTAATATAAGCTTATCTAGGGATATGAACTTTATTAACTTCTTAAAATATAGATTGTCCAAAAACAACCAATTTCTCATTAAACTCCAGTATTAAATTGTCTTCTGAGAGCTTCAAGTGATCATTTAGTTTTCTTTAATGATTGATAAAAAATTATTGGACTTTATTGGGAGTAATTAGAAGCATGACTAGGAGTTTGAAAAGAAAATTTCATTTTATATTAACCAAATAGTGAATGTGATAAATATTTATAATAAATTGGATAATTTGTCGCAACCTAAAAAATAGTGAAAAAATATTTAATATTCATAACTTTAAGCATTTCTCAAGACCTAAATATCATTTACATTTTTAACATTCCTTTGTGTGTTTTAATATGATCATCCAGCAACTTTATTAGAATATTCGTTAATATTGCAATCACATAAAACAATCTAATTAGGGTTTGAATGATTAATGGTTAGAGGTGCTCAAATGAAAAGCGAAAATAAAAATATTAAATTTTTTTAACATTAAGAATAAAAATATTTAATTAGATTGCAATTCATAAATATTAAATCTCAGAATGTGATCATCCTTTTTAAAAAACAAAAAAATTAAGTAAGTATTTTAATTCTTTGCCCTAAATAAGAAGGTAGTGAGGCAAAGACCACCAAAATTAAAGAAAGAAAAGCCTATAGAATTTATATATATATAATTGATATAATTGCATTATTTTTCTAACTATCAAACAATTTTGTTAGCTCAATTCCATCTCAAAATTATGGTTGATAAACGTTTATAATAACTCTCACTACCATTATTACCATTATATGACATTTTCTGTGCAAATTTGAATTATTCTCATATATATGATATTTAACGAACGCAACTTATTATAGTTTATTTTTCACATAAAATACATTAGTTTTTACTTATTTACCTTCCTTTAAATAATAATAAATAATTTCTGACTTTTCTACTCATTTTTATAAGCTGCATCACAAAAATTATGAGAAAAAAATAAGACCCCAGTATTGTTTAAACAAATGTCTAAATGAAGAAAAAAGAAATACAACCTTATATTAAAATTGCTTAAAATTAATTCATGTATGGAATTTTACAAATATTTTCCAATAAGATTTTTTTTAGAAATAATTTTTTAGGAGATTTGAATTAGATTGTTTTTAATTAAAAATTTTTCAGAATTATACTTTTCTTTCATTTAATTAATTATTCTCTCTAATGCTTGTTATCGTTTTAAAGCAATTGCAGAATTTACTTCTATTATATTTGAAGAAACTAACAGCATAGATAGTTAACTAAACACATTGGAATATTTGATAGATCAAATATATAATAATGTTTTAAGACTATGGAAATTTTGGGATTATGTAATAGATCTTAAAATACATAAATATTCTTTTATAATTATTTTAAAAAATGATTAGATTACAGATTCAGATATTTTTATTGACATTTCAAGTTGCTAATGGATTTAGGACCCTTTATGATATTTATGATAAGTCTGGTTACCTGATTACATGTCATGGACTCACTCATTCACATGCACCTGGAATGCATCCTCATCCTTGCGTTGGTAGATATATAATGTGGATTTAGCCTATAACCCTATTTGTGAATCAGTCACGGAACCAAAAATGGTCATAGCGGATGGCCAGGAGATCCTATGCCATCCAAGACTTAGATTTTATTCAATTTGGACAATACCATATTATGAAGAGATGGTATTTTGTTATTACCAGGCTATACTTTATGATTATTCTGAAAGCACAGACCTAGTGCTTTCGTGTAAAGAAATTCCGAACACTTAAGGTGAATGCTTCTTAGCACAAAAGGCTGGTGATATTATAAAATGCTAATATTGTTCAACTGTTAGATTTGGTGAATTTTGTAATTTATCAATTGGTAAATGAAATTCAATATTTAGATTGTGGAAACAATTGTGCAAGTTGTACTTCGAATTATTGTGGAACATGCAAGGAAGGGTTTTCTCCATCAGACAACGCTGATTTAAAATGTACTTTAGGTATCTCGGATTAAATTATAATAGCCTGTCAAACTGGACATAAGTAGTGTTCTAATACTAACGGTGTATATGCATTTGAAGAATGTAAATAAGGTTATGAGAAAGTGGATAATTAATGTGTCGGTATAAATAATCAAATGAATTCAAGCATGCCCTAATAAATGTACTACTTGTGTTATGGGTATTTGTTCTGCATGTGAATTTCATTATCATCTAAAAGACAATTAATGCTTTGGAGAGCTTAACTGCACTAAAGTGGCCTATATTTTAGATCCTAATACTGGATTAGCTGTTGGGATGACTTGCGAAATATGCGACTTTGGATACTTTTATAATTCAAGCCAACAAAAATGCACACGTAAGTTTACTTAAAATATTTTAGGATGTAAAGATGAGCCCGGCTTGGAAAATTGTTTGATTTGTATGAACCCTACAGAATGCAAAATTTGCAAAGGAACACATGTAATAACTGCTGATAAGAAATGCATACCATTTATTGGCTGCTCATCAAAGTGTTAAACATGTCTTTATACTGATCCAGATTACTGTACGACTTGCTACTTGAAAGAAAGATTTGAAAGTTCTGCTATTGTGCCAGGAAAATGTGTTTGTGATTATCCTAATGGTTATATCGAAAAGGATGGTCAATGTGCAAAATGTTTAGATGGGTAATGCTAAACTTGCGGTCAAGATTATTATGATTGCACCTCATGTAAACCTATTTCAAATAGAATGCTTGTAGGTTCTTAATGCATTTGTAAATAAGGATATTTTGAGACTGGTCATGCTGATCAGATATGCTTAAGTATGTCTAATTATAAAGTAGAATGCTATGTTAATTGCTTTAATTGTAAAGGAATTTCTGAAAATGATTGTACTGAATGCGGTGATCCTAACATTTATTCTAAATACTTTGATAATGGAAAATGTTTTTGCTTTTAACGAACATTATTGTAGACTCAATCTGACGGGAATAGTATTTGTAAACGTAAAAAGTTAATCATTTAATTAGCCTGCCATCCTTTATGTGAGAAATGTTATCAGCCCTCTGATAACACCACAAATCAATATTGTACTATGTGTATTGAAGGTTAACATAGAGTAGTATCTAATGATTTTCGATGTGCTTGTTAAGATGGATATGGAGAGAGTGGAACCTCAGATATTTGCATTAGTAGAAGATTATAAATATAATAATAGAGTGCCATTATTCATGTTTGAGTTGTAAAGGACCTCTTTAAACTGATTGTATTGCATGTTCCACTGTTGCCCATAGACATTTGACAGTAGACTATAAATGTGCATGTGACTAAGCTTATTATGACCCTGGTTTCAAGGATCAATTATGCTATTGTAGCTTCAATTTCTTTATAATAATTAGTGGCTTGTCATCATTCTTGTGCTAGTTGTAATGTTTATGGCTAAGATAAATGTACTTCCTGCCCATCAACAAGACATCCTGATAAAGTTGGAACTAATTTTTAATGTCTATGCAACGATTCAAACTATTATAGTGACCCAGTCTTTTTAGAATGTTAACAATGTCATCCTTCATGCAAAACTTGTAATGGCGCTTCTTAAACTAATTGTTTAAGTTGTGATACGACTTATAGATAATTGAATATATCAAAATGTGATTGCTACCCTGGTTATTATAGCACAGGCATACTTTAATGTTCATGTAATTATTTAATATTGATTATTAGAATGCCATTATACATGTCTTACATGCTATTCTGCAAGTGAGGATGGATGTATCACTTGCTCAGTCGCTAAAAATAGACTTATGAAAGCAAACAAATGCGTCTGTATGGATAACACAATGGAAGCTTCAAATACAGATGCTATGTGTTCAAGTAAATATTTTGATTTATCTTAGAATGTTCTTATCGTTGTTCATCCTGTACTATAAAAGTTGATAATTGCACAAAATGTCCTGATTAATCATTCCGTGATTTAGGAACTGATAACTCTTGTTCTTGTCCAGCTTATTATTATGATGAGCCTGGAAAACCAATATGCATAAGTACTGTTTGAAATCGAATTTTAGAGTGCTATAGTAATTGTTATGCCTGTAAAGGACCAAAATATAATTAATGCACGGCTTGTAATCTGTTCAGTAAAAGAGAATTGAGCGCAAATGGAGAATGCGTCTGCATGAGTAAATACTATGATACAGGAAAACAAGAATGTTCAAGTATATATTAATGGTTATGTTAATAGCTTGCAGCACTGATTGCTTAGATTGCATTAATACACCAACAAATTGTATATCTTGTAACCCAGATAAATATTTACTTGGAAACATTTGTTAATGCAAAACAAAACTATAAGGAACCTAACTTAGTACATATTTTGTTCCATCAAAAAATAAATGTCAAAGTAACTAAATCAATAATATCATAAGGCTGTCATTATAGCTGTCTTTCTTGCAGTGGTTCATTATCAAATTAATGTTTGTCTTGTTTGAATTCAGAATCAAGAATTTTGGTTGGCACAAGTTGCATATGTATAGAAAATTACTTAGATAGTGGTTTTCCTAATTGTACAAGTAATTAATTCCTTTATTTATTAAGAATGTGATGGTCGATGCAGTGGATGTGTAACTTTACCTACTCTATGTAAATCCTGTCCAATATCAAGCCTAAGAATTTATAATTCTGTAAGCTAGTCTTGTAATTGCCCAGATACATATTATGATGATGAAATCAATCCTATCTGTTAAAGTAATACTTTGTAATAGTTAGAGAATGCGATTATACTTGCTAAACATGTAAAATAATCTCGACTAGATGTGAATCTTGTTAAATAAACTCATATAGAACTTACGATTCAATATTATTTTCTTGCAATTGTGATGCTCATTATTATGATTCCGGAGTACCAATTTGTTAATAATGCCATTATACTTGTTAACTATGTAATGATTATGGATCAAATTAATGTATTACTTGCTAACCTTAAGCTACTTCCTTTAGAATATTAAATGGGAAAGTTTGCGAATGTCTGCTTGGATATTACGATGATGGATATTCCTTAAATTGCTAATAGTGCTATTATACATGTTTAAGCTGCATTAACTCTTCAACGTATTGCACTTCTTGTGAGTAAACAAGACATTTAGATCAAAATCAATGTCTATGTAATACTGGCTATTTTGAAAAAGGGTTAAGTAATTGCAGTAAATGTGATTCAAACTGTTATAATTGTAATTTGAATTCAAAAAAATGCACAGAATGTGATAAAAATAGCTTAAGATTATTGAACACTAATACTAATACTTGTTAATGTTAATCAGGTACAACTGAAATAGATGGGTTATGTTAACAATGCAATGTGAACTGTTAGGAATGTTTAAATACTATTACAAATTGTACATCATGTGTTTCATAGAAAATTCTTGTTAATTCATAATGTATATGTATTGATGGAACATATTTGTCGAATTTAGACAATAAATGCTATTCATGTAATTCTACATGTGCAACTTGTGTTGGTTTAGACTCATTTTGTTTGACCTGTGCTTCAGATAAAAATAGAATCATAAATGTTACGAACCACACTTGTAATTGCAAAGCTGGATATTATGAAGATACTGTTAAGATTTCCTGTATTTAATGTGATCAAACATGTTTAACTTGTTTTGCCACTTCTTCATATTGTACCTAATGTGATTAAAGCTTAAATTTAACACTCAATTAGTAAAATAGATGTGTTTGTAAATCCTCTTATTTCTTTAATATCATCTCTCAATAATGTGAACGTATTATTTATATTAATTTTTAGTTTGCAATTTTACTTGTACAGAATGTTTAACTTAAACTTAGTGTTTGACTTGTGAATTAATCACTAGATATCTTGACAATGAAACATCAAAATGTCTATGTAAGGATGGTTTTTATGAAGCTAATCAAAAATAATGTTTATGTATTAACAAATATTAAAAATAGAATGTCACAGTAGTTGCAAGACATGTTAGATGTAATCAAATTAATGTCTAACTTGTGAAGAATCAAATAAAAGATTGTTTTAAATGAATAGATGCCCATGTCTAGATGGGTATTATGATGTTGGGATAGAAATGTGTTAAAAATGCAATGATATATGTTAAACCTGCCAAACAAGTTCTACTAGATGTCACTCCTGTTACGAAAATCATCTTCGTGTTTTAAATCAAAATTCTTGTACTTGCATCCCTGGGTATTTTGATAATGGCAAATTGATATGTTAAAGTATTAATTTTATTAAATTAGAATGTTCGAATTCTTGTCAAACTTGTAAAAATTAGAGAGATTATTGTACTAGTTGCGATATTAATTAAGGTAGATTAGATTAATCTATTATTCATAAATGTCCATGTATTTCTAATTTTTATGAGGATTCTAATGAAACTTGCTAAAGTATTTATCATCATATTCATATAGAATGCCATATAAAATGTTCTGGATGTGTAAATGATAAAAATAATTGTGTCAGCTGCAAATATGTTTAAGGTTCAAACAGATTAACCATTTCAAACCAATGTAATTGTAAAGATGGATATTATGATGATGAAGTTCAAGTAATATGCAAAAAATGTAATACTCGTTGCAAAATTTGTGAAAACGATCCAAATAATTGCCTTAAATGTCTTAGTAATTTAAGAATAGATCCTCCTGTTTGTCACTGTATGAATGGATACTTTGAAACTGATTAACTTCTTTGTGAACGTACAAAATTATTATAAACTAAGCTTGTGAAATTTAATGTGATACTTGTTAGACTCTAGCCTCAAATTGTGTAACATGTAAATAAGGCCGTCTAAACAAAACATGTGATTGCGAGGATGGATATTTTGAAGGTGGTCAACCTGAATGCATCAGTAAATATAGAATCAATATCTTTAGTTTGTGACTTTTAATGTTAAACATGTGCCTATTATGCAGACAATTGTTTAGCGTGTAAAGGAGATCGATTTGAAATTCCATTTTGTCGATGTTAAGATGGATATTATGATGATTTCTAGACTTTAAATTGCTTAAAATGTGATTACACTTGTAAAACATGTACTTTGGATGAATGCTTATCATGTAATGGCAATAGAATCCTATCAGATTAAATGACTTGTGATCCTCCTCCAAATTCAATTAGCTCATTATTAACTCCTTGGTGTTCAAGTATAATATCCTTAATATCAAAGATTGTGAAGTAGCTGTGATGAAAATTAAATTATCAGATGACCTGACAACAATAATTGTCCATTTTGATTTCCCCTTAAATCCAAACTTCTTTTCAAATTACCTTGAAAGCAATGGTTGCTTCAATGTCTTGAATTAGACGACTCTCTCAAAATTAGGAATGAATCCTCAATGTAATATAGATCCTGCAAATGATAAATAATTGCTTTTAAATATCGGGGAAAATCCTACAATTATTCCGGGAGATACAATTGATTTCTTGGAGAATTCCTTTGGTCATACTCATTGTGATAGCAAACTCTAGCATTTCATTTTTAATTAACTTTTACCACCATCTAACCCATTTGCTCCTGCTATCCAATACGATGTACCTACATACCAATTGAACCCTTGTGAAGAGAATATCATATTAATTGAATCAAAGCTTTATGATGGTTTGAGAAGTTTTATTTCGATATAATGGTCATTTATCGTGTAAGGCTCAAATGGAAATGGTGATCTTGAAAACTTCGTTACAGAATTAACAAATTATTAAATCCTAGATCTAACAATTCCAGAAAAAACATTTCCTATATAGTCAAATATTACCCTATTTGTGGAAGTTCAAAATTTCGTTTCAGAAAAAAATGTGTCGAAAATAGAAATACAAACACATGCTGGATAATTTCCTAGCATTTTGTAATAACTCAAACAATACTATTATCCATTTGAATCAATCAAAATGATTTTTACAATGACTAAGAAAAGTTGCATCGATAATTCAAATATATCACAAGATAATTCTTAATATTAAATTCAATTTTATGAAATCTATAGAAATAACTCTTTATCTAGATCTTCAAATCTGAATTTTAATGAATTAATTAGTTCTAATCTATTAGAACTTAATATTGAGAGTTATTCTTTAAGTGCTTTCACAGCCTATATATTTAAGTTTACGATTTCAGATTCTTCAGTTTAATATGAATCCTAACGAAATATCACTCTTTAGATTAAATCAGGGGGGATTCTCTGCGTATTTAATGGAACAAAAAAGATATAAAATTATTAAAATGTTACAAATATCCATATTCTTTGCAAAGATCTAGATGTTCTAAATGATTGGAATTAAGATCCAAATTTGTCAATTATGGTTAGTTGTTTAGAACTAACTTCACGAGAAGAATGTAAAGATTCTTAAAAGTAGAAATTAATATATAATTCTACTTAGACAAGTTAAACATTCCCTAAAGCAACTATAGAACCATACACAATTTAATCTTGGTAAGTAATTGCCACAAAAAACTCGGTGTCGTACTCTTATAACACAAATATATTGTATTTGGATTATGATTTCTAAATCCTAGATGTAGATTATAATAGTGGATATTTGATACGGCCTGTTAATAATTATGAAGATTTATAATTTACCTTTAATATTCCATTCTAGGAAAGATAATACCTCGTGGATTATTAAATTGCATTAATTTATGATTATCAATTAATTACAATACTTAAATCCTAATACTTTTAATATTCCTTTCAATTATACGATTATTTATAATAGTTTAATAAAGGAAATAAATTTCTACTTAAACTTTTAGCTTAATTTACTGATGATATCATTCCTAACCAAATCGATTTGACTTTGTTTTTAAATTAACCTCCGATTTGTAATTTAAAAATGCTGCAATAGAATATATAAACCTTAGAATCTTAGAAATTAGTAATTAATTGCGAATTATCTGATGATAAGCCATATTCATATTAAATGAAAGTTTTTCTTTTTAAAGATGATTTTGAAGAGTTTAATAATAAGACATCCGATAATTCGCTACTTTATTATAGCTTTTAATAATCAAATCACTTCATATTATATCTTCCTAGTTCAGAAATCAACATTATTTTTTAGATCATGGATTTCAGAGGATCCTTTACAAATATCCATTAGAATTTTAAAATCTCAAAAAAACAAATCCTATGCAATAATTAAAAAACAGACCAATTAAATTTAAGGCAAAAAATTGCATGGATATTTGAAATAATGATTAATCATAATAATGAATCAGATTGCATAAAATTAAAAGATGAATTATATAATTCTGTTGAATAAGTAATGAGTTCAGAAGCTATTTATGAAAAATTATTAGCTTATTAAACACTTAATTTATATAAAAAATTAGAAGTAAATCAGAAGGCTTAAAATTCTTCAATGAGATTGTTAGAATAAGATTAGCAAAATGAATGCTACAATAAAGAGTCATCTCTATTTAGTAGTACCGATGATCAATCTACCGATAAAAAAAGCGCTAATATTTCATCCATAATAGCAAGCTCTTAACAGGTTGAGGTATAAATAGCAGATTTAATCTATTTGAAGAGAGACATTGAATAAGAAAACAAAAAAAACGATCTAATTATTGATACTCAATAAGTTATGAAGTTTAATGGTGTAATCTAGATGTTATTTAGTTCAGTACAATTAATTGATAATTAATTGCTTATTATTTAAGAGAATTAAATCTAAACATAATATTAAGAGCAAGTTATGAATATATCTGAAACTTTAATTTAATTAATTGATAAAATTACACTGCAAATTATTGACAAAGTTAAAGTAAATGGCTAAGTTTTATAAATTTAAGGTTTAATGATGAAGTTATAACTTTAAAAAATTACTAAGTCTGTATATAATAAAGAGTTTTAATTGGAAGATGATTATTTGGATAATTTAATTGCCTTCTAACAGAAGAAACAAATCAAAGTTAATTACAATTATTATAATCTGTCAAATGATTAAAGATCTATGCTTCAAATTTATTTAAATAGATCTGATTTTGAAATTAATTAAAAGTATTTTGTCAAATCAACTCTGACTAATTTTCTGTACGCTAATACTTCTTTTAATCAACCTTAATAAAATACTTAGTATAGAATTGACTTGGCAGAATTTCAATATTGCGATACTTAAAAAGGGGATTCCGAATTTATGAATTATAATTATTATTGTATTAATCATTTAGAGGATAATACATATGAAAATTGTGATTTATTAATGGAAGAACTTAATAATAAAAGTGCATAACTCTATTGTAAATGTAAGTCATTTGGAAGTTTATTTTTGATAAAAATTTCCAATAAATCTATAAATTAATAAAATAATACTTTGGTGAATTAAATATAAGAGGATTATCAGAATATTGAAATATTTCAACAGACCTTTATATATGTCTAAATTGCATTTATTATATCATCTATTATGGTCTACTGTGCCCTTGTTTATCTAGATTATCAAAGTCAAAAGAATATTATTATGGAGCAAGCTTCAAGTAATAGTTCAGATACACTAGAGCTTGCTAAGAAGGCATTTCAAATAAATATTTATCCAGGTCATATCTTTATGTTTAAAACATCTTTTTATGTAAAATTTTTAATTATTCAAATAGAATATCCATTCAATTTTGTAATTTTTTTAGAATGACTAAAACCCTGTGAAAAAAAGTTTTCGATTTTTGCAGGTTAGTAATTAAATAAGCATTTTAATTTTAACATCCACTTGGGAGGTCTTATTGATTGATATGGTAATCATCAATGCGTGCATAAATCTCCTAATAACTTTAGTCATCAGAGCACTTTCAAAAATAACCTAAGCAATTTATATGTTTGAAGGCAAAGCTTCTGTAGTTATGGTTGTATTATATCTTTGCTTACCTTTTATGTACATTTTCCTAATGATTTTGGCATTAAATTAAATGTATATTTTTTTTCTCATAATAGCGAAATAAATAAAACGGAGATGGATATATAGATAACCTTAAATCTTTTAAGCACTTTATTATTAGTTTTTTTCATATATGAGCCAATCGCTATTTATATAAGAATTGTTATATACAGACCATTTCTGGACAGTATTAACCGCAATGAATAAAACCCAGTCAGCCACTTTGTTTATTTCTTTATATATCATAGCAAAATAAATAAAATTTACAATGAATTAAATATTCGATGAATTTGATTAAATTTTTATATTACATTTTGAATATAACTATGGTATATACTTTTAATTTGAATTTTTGTTTGGTTACTACTAACTGATATACCCCCTCTTATTAATTGAAGTACTCTTGATTAGCTTTTAGGTTGATTTTATTTTTTGTGGTTTAGTTGATCGTTTGACAAAATTTGAATTATAAAAATAAAGTCTTTTCTTTTTATTAGTTGTTTTCTTGGGTAAAATTTTATTTTTCAAATTGGAAATGTCATATGATAAATCTATTTAATTTTAATTTATTCAAAATTCTAATTTTCAAATTACAGGTAGAAATATTATTGTTGACCATTTTGAAATTTCTACGTTATTAAATCATTTTTGAATTTATGAAAAACGCAAAAGATGATTAGGATTAAAAGACTTTTCCGATTGATTAATTACTTTTGTGAAAATATTTTAATTTTTTTTCATTAATACAGTAATCTTGTAATTCTTCATGAGAATACTGAGAAAAAGGAACCCGTAGGTTCTATCCGTTGTTCCTTAAAAAATAAAAATCCCAAAGGAAATTAGGAATTTTTTTTTCTGATATAATAAAGAGGTAGATTAGAAAATTTTAATCACAAATAATCAGTGGAGAGTGTATTATCTCTAATAAGTGGAAAAATGGGTCCTCTAAAGAGAAGAAGGAACTTAAAGATTACTTTAAGTTGAAAAGAATAAGGCCAAAAATCAAAGTACACTGCAAAACAATGATGACAATAAATATCTAGAATAAATTTGCTTCAAAAGAATCAACAATGTAAAAGCCTTCATAGAAAAATCTATAACAAGAATATTAAACTTATATTGATTCATGATATTAATTTATACTCCTTCATAGGTTAGTTTATTTCTTGATGTGTGAATAAAAATTGAAATTTTTATAATAAAACTCTTTATAGAACTAACAACTTATTTCTTATCTTTTTATCTATCATTTTTATCTATTGTGTCAAAATTAATTAAATTATATCTATATCTTATCATATTTCAGTAGTAAACTTTGGATATTTTAAGCCAACTTCAAGCCTCACAGGAAAATGTCTTAATAACAAAGATTTGTTAAGCTCCTGGCCCAATCACACATGATCCAGTGAATCTTTTTCATCTAACGTAAAATAGATAGTTATCCTAAGTGAAAATGGATACAAATTTAAGCAGATTTGAGCTGGTCACTTGAAAATGTATTTAAGGGTTTAGAACAAAGTGTACCCTAATCTCTACTTCTTCTTGCCATGTTTAGAGAACTTTATGTTCTCCCGGCACAACCATCGCAAAGTTCTATCCATTAGGTCCAACCAAACTGTCAAAGACAACCACCTACCAGCCACATCATATTAAGTAAAGAAAAAGATTTAAGTGATAAATAGAGCAGTAAATTCTTAAATATTGAGACATTTAACTTATGGATATACCTAAAGCAAAGATTATTGTGTGGATTTGCAAAGTTAAATTAATAACTAAAGAGCTAGTGGATCTTTTGTTACCCTTTAATTTAAAGAAGATTATAGAAGGTTAGTTCATGAAGTAAGTTATTCTTTTGAAATATCGCTCACTCATCTATTCTTCTACAAATGTTGTATCTATGATATCTAAGACAAAAGTGAATGATGATCTTGGAAGTTACAAAATTTCGATCAGTAAAGTAACAAATTGTTCTGAATACATCTATGAAACTATAGTAACTACCTCTTAGTTGTATTTATCTAAATTTTCTCTAATTCTAAATCTTAATGAATTGTTATTATATAGCTGTATTTTTTTTTTTACACATTTTCATTTACAATATTTCATAAATGACCTGTTAAAATTTATGGATAAAATTGACTTTAAAAAATAAGTCATCATTAGTATTATATTGTTATTATTGTAAAACTAAATCAGAATTAATCGGATCACTATCAGTAATTTTCCAAATTTTACATTGAAATCCAAATAATAATTCTACTTATTTCATTTCTTTTCCATACCTTGATCAATCATGTTATCGACATTCTCCAAGACCCCTTTACATTATTCTAACATTCTTATTCTCCCTCCACATGAAATATTCCTAAGTCTCTGCCATAATAAGGTGAAATGATCAACATTACCCTTCACTCATCTGGTATAAGTTATCCAGACCCACCATCCCTTTTCACCATTAAACCCTAAGGTGAATTCCTACTTTTTTTCAGAGGCAAAAAAAAATAAAAGTGAATTAAATTATTTTCCATTTAGTACGAGTCTTCTGTATATCGATATTTCAAAAGTATTAGCAGTGAATTATGGTTAGATTTCAAATTATATATGAAATCTAACCAAAATTTCCTTTAATAATAAAATTTGAAATGAATATTGAATTTTTTTTACCGTTAATTAGCTTGTAAAGGAGCAATTTTTTGAACTAATTATTATTCATATATTTAATTTATAACATGAATTTACAAGTAAAATCAATAGTTATTTTTGATTACAAATATTTGCTACTTATAATTTTTAATCTCTAATACCTTTTCAATAAGGCAGATTAAAGTATTTTAAATTGTTGCTAGATTCTTTATTTGATTTAATTTAATTTGCTTAAATATTTAATATTCAGATGTGTAAATTTATGTATTTTGTTGGTAAAAAACTTCAAAAAAACAATTACAAAAATTTTAAATCAAACCAATATATTTTCTAAAATGTAAAAAGCATAATTCATGTTGAATTAATCTATTTTTACAGATATACCTTTTTTGGAGTCAATATTTTGTAATATGTAGGAATTATTGTAATCAGGATTAGAGATTCATAAATATATAATTGCTATAAAACAAAATAAATACTTTATTGAACAACTTTAAAAGAAGTTTCATATTTTCTATATTATTTTAAATTTAATGATAAATAATTTTGGAAGTAGCATTTACATTCCACTTATGGCTTTTTATAAAAATTATGTAGAAATTTAATAATATAATTGCACTTTATAATAAATATGATATTATCATATTTTTATGAAAACATCTATCCTTCTTTGTTCTAGTTGTCTCACTAATTCTCTCTATTAAATTGCCGTAAAGCGTAATGAACATTACGACATATCTATATAAACCTGCCTTGTTCTATTATTTAGATTGTTTAAAATGTTCCTCAGTCTCTTACTATCAAATTCACACTTTATTAAAATCATTTTGAAAATACTGAGATTGGTAAATTAGAATGCCCCAAAATCTAATCTAATATTTTCAAAAGTGAGATCTAGAATTTCCAAATAATTACTAATTAAATTTTAAACAAAATAAAAATTCTGAATGGCTTCATTATTATTGATAACGGAAGCCTTGAAAACTTAATATTAAGTAAATCTATTAAATAGTTACCTGCAAATATCTAAAATAAGATTACCAAATATTTCAAAATATAATTGTTCAAAATCATACCTATCTAAAATTAAAAAATTTTGATCTATGTTCAACATAATTAAACCAACTACAGCTGCAGGATTATGAATTAGCTTAGTTATTATTTAGAGATAGGAAAAAGAAAAAGCTTTTAGAGTTTCAGCCCTTCCAACACAAAATGACATTTATGTAAAATTTTTAGATTCGACTGAGAGTTGTAAAAATTGTAATCTTTAAGGACAATTTTTAATAAATGCATTAATATGAGGAATATGGATAGGATTTATTTCATCTAAGTAATAATTCAATTTTAATTAATACAAAGGACTAACTTTTAAACATCTTATCAAATCATTCAATTCAGGTCCCATACAAAATAATCTTTGTGCTTAATCAATTTCTAAAACTGTTTTTATTTAAGCAAGAACATACCTAAACTATGCTAGCATCTTCTATTTTTTTAAATCTGCATAGTTGGAAAAATTTAAGGTTTTCAAATTAATTTTAAAAATAAATTTTTCTCTTAAATACTATTCTTACACTTTAGAAACAATTTAGAAGGATTTAGGATATTCCAAAAGTATTTAATTTGATATTGAGCTCAAATACAACATAGATGAAAAGAATTAATCGACTGAAACGCTGCATAAAATTAAAGCTGGAATAAAATAGTCTTTAATTACAACCTCTAATATATCTTTTACTGCCTAAATACTTTCTTTTATTTGTTGAAAAATTGACGCAATCCATAATGGATCAATTTGAGTTGATGATAATGATAAAATATAGACAAAGAACTAAGGAATTTTATTCAAAACTTCTTCAACATTTGCTCTCCACATTACCGCCTCATAGAAAGGTTAATTTTTAATTTAAAAAATATCCTTGGGATCAATTTAGACAAGGTCATACTTAAATACTGAAGTAGCTATACTACCTTTAAATTTGGAGGCATAACTTTTGAACTTTAAATAAGCTTCAGAACTAAAAGTTCTAGACACCTCTGCTGTGAAGTCTTCAACTCCTAGATATAAACAAATCATAACTATGTCCCATATCTTTAAAAAGTTAAATATTGCAAAGAAAAAAACATAAGCCAACTATTTTAATGTTGAAAAAGCTTTAAATACACGTTTTTAAAATATGGCAAATGATAGCATCTATAAAATTGGATTGACTGCGGTTAAAACTATTAATGCAGATATAAACATATCGGGTTCATTACTAAAATAAAATAAAGAAGTTATTTATAAAGATCCATTCAAAACTGACCAAATAGTTTGAATGGTTGCTTAATACCCATTCAATTTGTTCCAAGTTTCGTAATAATCATACAACTTCAACAAAAATTAAATTTGACCAACTGACTATTCAAATAGCGCTCTTTTAGTTATAGTTTAAATCTGAACTCTCGCTTCGTCAATAATCGATTAAGGTGCCTCTAGTAATACTAATGGGATCTATTATTGATTTAATTATAAATTACAGCTGGAATTAGAGCCTAAAATTCTGGGGATATTGTTATGTACTCAGCATGAAGAAATAAATGATGTTAACCGCTTACCAACCAGCAGTTATTCTTGGATTTCAAAAAATTGTATTGATTAGACTGCCTCCTCTGCTTCATTAAAATTAATTATATCATCATCCCATAAATTATCTAGATTGGCTAGATTTTAAAGTTCAAAGGTTAAGTTTGGAAGATTTCTAAAAATAACCTACAATTGAATTAATCTAGCTTCTTCATGATATAAAAGACTGATATTATCTACTTTGATTAATCTTAAACAATTAGCTAAATACTACAAAGTAACATTTTCATATTTATCAATGAATTGTATTTAAATATTTTTATATTCTTTTACTTTATCAAGAATTTTATTATTTAAACCATACACCTTTTCTTTTAATAAGTGCTGAATATATAATATCATTTAAGGATTAAGATGTACTTGGATCAATATGAAAATAAAAAGCTTTAACAAATCCAATATATTTTAAATCTGATTTTATTAATTGTTTTGTTTCTTAAATTAACTTTAACTTAATTTTTTTCAATTTAAATTGTAGCTCTGTTTACATCTATCTATATGTTGTAGTGAATACTATGAATTATAATTCAGAAAAGTAATAGAATAAATTACTAACTAACAATATATAACTGAACACATTAAATCCACCCCAAGCACCTATTTCTGTGTTATAAAAGCCTTAGATAAAGAGTTGAGGTATAGTCTAAAGAGTCATTGTAATTATCATTCAAATGAGAGCAACTCTGTGGAATATTAAATCTCTAAAGATATTGACAGGTTTTGTTCTATGCTTGAAAAGCATGCATGGATTTCGAAATTTATCTTCCCCATTTAATTAGAGGTATTTATTAATCTCACTGAATGAGAATTATTTTATGGATTAATCTCTATTAAAATAATAAATAAAGGGAGCTAATTTAAAATAGCTCAGTACTCCCATAAACATGTAATAGATATAGTATGAAATTTCAACAAAAAGGCTTTGTTTAGCTACTTCTCTGAATTTATACGTGTACATCCAGCTTCCACTATGAAGTAGAACACAAAAAATGATAGAAATAAAATAGCATCTCACATAGTATGTCTCGTCATCAGAAATATTATTGTAAGTCTTGTAACATAATGTAAAGATAAGTTCAAGAATATTTAAGATATATATGAATCCCTGGAATCCTATCTTAGCATAGTATTTATAAATGCTTGAGCTTCTCTTAACTTCATTAAAGCGATTTTCTATCAACTCTTAGAAGTCGCTGTACAAATTCAAGTCTGTATGGGGCTCCCATATTAACAGAGGGTCAGGGTTAGGCCTGAAACATCTTAAAATTCGTGCCCACATTTATTTTATTTAAATATGAAGGAAAAAATAAGATCCTTATAAATCAATTCTAATCAGAATTTTCCAGAAAAACAATGAAAAAATTCTATTTCAAAAAAAAAAAACAAATTGTTTTTTTTCTGAGTTTAAAAGTTGCTTTGAATGAATTTTAATGTTCAAAAAACTCATATTGTCAATTTTTGGTTCAGGGCAACGTTTATGTTTGTATTTTGCAATCAAACAATTTTATTTTTAAATCTCTATTAGTCAGGAGGATATTTGTACTTCTATTTAAATTCAATTTTTGTCTCAATTGACGACAAATGGGCTTCGGAATTCTATGGATAGCTGATTGCTTTCACCTCTGATATCTTGAATGAAATTTCTTAATATATTTTATATATAATTAATTATAATAAGGTTCAATCGTCGAACATTATTCAAATTTCAAATCAGCTTTATGAATGTGTGCAGAAACTTTAGAATTCGATTGAAAAAAACAATGAGATGTAGTATTCAAATACCATTTATTAAGTAGAATAAATTAGTTCAAAAAATTGAAAATCTTTTGGTGTGTCATCATTTTTTATATTAACTAATATTAATACTAATTAAATAAATAAGAAATAAAATTATTTAAATTGCAATTAAATCTAATAAATTCTGATAAATATCGATTGTTGAATAATTATTATTTTAAGTTTTTATACTCCTTTTGAATTCTGTAATAATTATAAATTAAATTAGAAAATGTCTACACAACAAGAATTACCAATCTTCAATTAGTAGACTCCTTAGTCATCAAGCTAAATTTCAAAAGTTTAATACCCAATATTGAGTAATGTAGTGCCAGCAGCCTAATATATTCAATTGGATGATGTTTAACAAGCAGTAGCTGAGAAGTCTGTTTTGATTGATATTAATTCAGATAGATCAGCATTTCTAATTGAATACTACAAAAAGATTTTACTCTAACATTCAATCATATTGGGATTGTTTTTATTAGGATTGACAAAATGGTTTAGTTCAATAGTGGTTATTCATCATTATTGGTGGAGTTACTTTAGATGGACTTGGTACGTTGTTTTAGGATTGCTGATTGCTCTAGTATTAGGACTTCCAATTTTGAGAAAATTTAGATGCATTGTATTCTATATTGTTTATCAATAAATTAGGTTTCATAATAATCTAAATTATTCCATTTCCAATCAGTATTAATAGCATTTCTTTTAATTGGAATTGCTGGAAATTAAAGAGGGAATGGCAATCACAAAACAGTAAATGTATGGATCATCTTGGTTTTGTTGATTTTGATTGGTCACAATTTACTTCAAATTGTTATAGTAAAGACCCAAAGAACTCATTATTACACTGCTTTAATGAAGTTTACAATAATGGGATCATTGGGATTAAATTTCATAGTAGGTTTGTCAAACAAGAACCTTGACAGAGCATTTCCAATTTCTGAAATAATCATCATCTATGCTCTTTATTATTTCAATTAATTGAATGATTAATTATTGAAATAGACTCATGAATTACCAGAAGAATTATCATTTGTTGAGAGAATCCAAAAGCTTACTTTGATTAGAAATTTATTCAACTAGGAAGCAAGATAGAATCAAATAATCGAATAAATATAAGACACTCATTGTGTGATTAGCAAGCATCTTGTAATTGCTGTTGGATCAAGTGTTGGATATATTGCAGTGTTAGTGTTGAGTATTGTAACTGGAAATGGATTTTTGATATTTACAGTGATTTTGGGATCCATCTCAATGTTGAGTGTGATATTAGAGACCTAAGTTGCTTCAAGAGTAAAAATTAATTCAATATTTTTAGAGTTTAAAACCTGAAGACTCCCATTATGCAGTTTGTTTGACTTATCTTGACATGGCCAGTCCCCTTAGATTATTATTGAGAAGTTTATTCAATAAATGAATATCAAAATATTTATAATCATACTTTCTTAGTTAATATAATTAATCTTAAAAAAAGAGGAAAAAATAATTTATATTTACAATTGTGATATAAAAGGATTAAGACAAAGATCTTTTCTAGATTTTAATTTTGTATTTTGATGTATCGTAGATGAAAACTACGAAGTGTTTTGTGTGAAAAAATGTACTTTAAAATAGAGAATGAAATTTCTTCCGTTGGGGCCTAACTTCATTAAGTCTAATGAATTGAGTATTAAATGATTTAAATTCGATGAAAATAAAATAGCATATTAATCAAAAATACAAAATATTATGTTTTCTCTTAATTAAATTAGAACTCCGAAATTTTTATATTGCTTGAGAAACTATAGAGTGAAGAATTAAATTTTAGTGATTTAACTTTTAATATTTACTTTGATTATTGCCTTTTTGACGATAGCCTTGGTGATTAATAGAGTAATAATTGAATCTGTGATTGAGAAGGTCTCGCTATAATTGCTATAAAATATTAATCAAAAGGCTCTTCACAAACAATCAACTTACTTGGAGTACTAAACCTTCTTAACTTTTAATTTTGGCTTTGGTCTGCTTAATAAAATTAATAATGAAAACTTGTATTTGCTTAAACAATCAAATGTTATGTTAGGTAATACTCCTTTTAGTTGTGTTGATTATAATATAAGAGATATTCAACCCTTCCAGTATTATCTACCGCAACTCTGTTATTATTACGCTAATCATATTGATTTCGCTGTAATTCCAAAAACAGAAATTGATTAACATTTGATAGTTTTGATTTAAATGTTAAACTAATAATTATTGTTAATCGGTTATAGCGAACTGGAACCAACAATTTATTTGACATAATAAGGAGATGGGCAGTTTTTCGCCATCATTCCATAAAAAATGAGATACCCCATGTACAGACCAAAAGAGAGACAGTGGTACAAGGATCATATTGCGGCTTTGAACGATAGCAATCAACCTGAAGTGATATCTGAAATCTACAGAAATTACGAAACACAAGAATTCGAATTTACTCTCACTGTTTCTTTGACTGATTCAGAACTAAAATTTGATGGAGTCATTGCTTTGGACAGCAATTTCCAAGTGATCAAACCAAAAATCAACTATGATTAATTAAATATTTATCTGGTTGATTTAGATGGTAGGATATTGATTTCGAATGTTTACCCCAACATCAACTTTGTCTAGGAGATGAAGTTCTTTAATGACACTTCAATCACTGGATTCGACAACGAAGACTGGAATGAAGTTCTCAATCAAATACTTCATTAGAAGGGATAATCAAATTGCCAATTCGAATACAAGAATTTTTGTAGGTACAATAAGCTATTTGGGTAAGACTTGTTTATTCGAGGATTTGGTATCCACAATAGATTCTATCAAATAGTGTAAGCATATTCAAATATCTTTAAGATTCGTAGATTACAAGTTCATGGAATAGAATGATAATGACACTCAATAGTTGAAATCTGAATTGCTAAACTAAGCAACAGCTCAATTGTTCTATTATAGTTTCTACAACATTTCAGGTATTCTTCTTTGCTGGATAATCATGCATTTCTTTCTAAAGCCTTATTATGAATTAACTAGGTTATTTTAGTAGACAACTCAAACCAAGTTCAATTAGAAATATGAAATCGCTTTAAGGAAAGTAAAACTATTTAAACAGAACAATCTCATTCAAACTGGACTCGATAATCTCTGCAATACTTTATCTAAAATAAGATCCAAAAAATCAAGAGAGTGCCATTACTTGGAAAATTACAAATACCCAAAGAATTTAGCCAAAAACGCTTATAAATTCAGATATTATATCAAGCAATTTCCAAAGGTATACATTTATCTAAATTTAGAAATCTCAAATCCAATAATTAGAGAAATCAATTAAAGCAATTTATGAGGAAGTATTAGAGACACTGGCTGTAAACAACGATGAATTTTACTTTAAATTGATGTGATTAGAATTGTAGTTAATGTTTTTCAATTTAACTTTTACTATCAATTATATAAAAAAACTTTTCAACAATTCAAATGTTGTGTGGAAAGATTCATATTGTGGGGAAGTCATCAAGCAGATCATTTACACAACAAAATGCAACGATCTTTATCAAATTTTAGAATAGCCAAAATCCCAAGCTACATCATTTTAATTCACTACAATTTACTTCAAATACTAAAAATATATTTACAAAATTTAAATCAAAGAAAAGCACTAATATGTATATAATAATACCCTGAACATATTGTAAGGACATGAGAATATATTATATTAAGTAAGTTTATATAATAAATATAGTATAATTGAAAATTAACGTATATTTGGTTAAATTAGGTTTTAAAGTAGACTACTCAAATGCTAAAAGTTAAAAGTTGATATATAACAAATCAACAATATAAAAATTTGGTGCGTATTTTTTGTAGAAATTCTCAAAAATTAGAGACTTAGACTAATAGTTCAGGCCTGAAATATAAAAATGATTGATTTTTCCTTAATATATCAAATTTCTATATATTTCTTGTCAAAATATATAGAAATTTTTTTCAGAATAATGTTTATGTTATTCTGTATTTTGCAAATTTAAATAAAAAGTGATTAAATTAAATAATGGGATATATAAACACCTTGATCAGCATAATGATTACTTCAACACTCTTGGGTTTGATACTATTTTTTAGGGGCGTTTTCATAGATAGATATTATATTAGGGATAAAGCTGAAGGAAAAATAGAAAAAGCAGATCCAGTTGTATTGATAGTAATAGATTCATTTAGAATGGATCTGGCAGTTAGCTACAATTTCAACTTTATCTAATAAAGAAAAAGCGATCCTTAATCACTAATTTTTTTATCTTTAGCTGAAACTCCCTCAGTTACTGGACCAAGAATTCAAACCATGACTACAGGTAACTTCGCTCCATTAACGAAGGTCTTAGATAATTTTCATGATTCAGAGGTAGTATTATACATTGATGTAGATTGTTGAAGATAGTTTCATACATTAGGCAAAAATGGGTGGGAAGAAAACACTATTCATTGGAGATAATAACTGGCTAGGACTCTATCCTAACGAATTTACTTAAGCTCATCCTTTAAATAAGATGAGAGTCAACTCTCAAGCAATGTACGTGGTTGACAAATAGTTTGAAAAATTATTTCACTAAAACTTTAATTAGAAATTCGATTTGACTGTCATCCACTTTTTGGGAATCGATTATGTGGCACATGAATATAATAGGATTATTTAAAATAAAATTCTTGACGAACAATTAGAACAATTGAGTGATATAATAACAAGAATTTATTAAAGGTTATCAAATGATACCACTCTAATTATAACAGGTGATCATGGCATGTTGAATGATGGTAATCATGGAGGTAACAGTTCATTTGAAACTAACACTGTGTTCTTTGTAACTAAAAAAAATGCTCATTATGATAAATACTTTATGAAGAAGATTGATGGATTTAAAGATGACTATGAAACAACCTTGGTTTCAAAGGATTCATATTTAAGAGCAATTAAATAGGTCGACATAGCCCCAACCTTGGCTAAGTTAATTGGAGTTCCAATCCCATTTAGCAACATTGGAATGATAATCCCAGAAATATTCCCAAATGATATTGTCAATGATTATTGTATGGAGAATTTGAAGCAGATGTTTCATTATTCAAAAAAAATCAAATAAGAATAAGGACTATTTACTAAGGCTCAAATTAAAGAATGGAGAAGCAGAATTGACAAAGTTTCTAATTGTGCTGAAGCGATTCCCATCATGGAAGAAATCCATCACGAAAGCAGAATAATATGGAATAATTACAATGAACTCTTGATATTCCTATCAATTATCTTCTAGGTCCTCACTTTATTGCTCTATATTACTACTTTATTGAATATTAAATATGTTAAAGACTATTCTCTTTGGAATTCAATCGTAAAATTAGTTAAATAAAAATATCATATTTACAGTAAGCAAATATTCATAGGATTAATTGCAGTGTCAAGTTTGATTTTATTTTTTGAGGTAGAAGTCTTTATAGCTATTTTATTAATTATAGGAATTGTAATCGTCCTGATTTACTCAATTGTTTAATTGTATCAATGTATGAAAGAAGAATCTGCTACATATTCCTCTTTGAATAAGGATCCTGTGAATCATAGAAAAGAATTCCAATACTTCAAATTTTTTATTTTAGCCATATTTTTGCATAAAGTGTACCGTTAAGGATCTCTGTTATTTTCAATTGATGCTGAATCCATTGAGCATAACGAATTGTTTGATTAGATATTCGACTTATTGTTCATGAGTATTGTCCTTAACATTATGGTGTTACTTAAGACCTATTACGATTCTGGATAATCAAAGAGGCACTTTATTTAATTAGCTAAGTCTATTGGAGAATAATTAATGATTGGAGTCTTGGCTTTGATTCTGCTTCAATTAGAATATCTGTATTATGAACTCAGTCTTGAACATTCTTTCAAAAATTTAAGAAAGAAGAAGTAATTAATTCATATTTATTTCCCCTGTATTCTACAACATACTTTGTTGTATTACTATTAGAAATTAGGAAATAAAAATAAATTTACTAAGGTAGTAGCCCATTTATTTTTATTGATCGTTCAGTTCTACTTTGTTGTACCATAGATATCTATATTTGATTAAAAGAGAATCCTCATACAAAACTCCCTAAAAGCTTTGATATTCTGTATGCCATTTTTCTACATCTACGCTAAGGACTTAGTTTTCTTCTTAATACCCACATAATTGGCGACATCCTAATATGGTATTGCCATCTATACTTACTTCATAATATTGATGCTGCTGGTCTATATTTTATCGAAACCATAATTGAAGGTACTATAATAGTAATATAATTAATTAGTATAACAAATTGATTTTTGTTGCAATAATTTCATTAATCTGCTAATACACATGGTTTATGATAGGCAATCAATGTTCCATATCCGCAGTTCAACGTGCAACAAAAAGAATAGGATTCACGACCACAAATGGTGTGGAACTGCTTCTAATAATAGTGTTTCTTCTAATAGGCCCTTATGTTGGTGGTTGCTTAATCTTGAAATTCGTGGGGAGTGTGCTGAAGGAAGAGAAGGATGAGTTAAGAGAGTCAGAGTAGGAGAACACTAATAAGGAAATAAAACTATATTTTCTGCTTAACTTTTACCTTTAGATATTGTTTACCTAATTCCACAATTATAACAATTTGGGCGGATATACAACAATCTAATTTAAGTATATCTTTGATGTGGTTGGATATATGATAATTTGTTTATTAGTTTATATTTAATGAAATATATTAATGATTTATATAATATCCTCAATAGTCTTCGATTTGTGCTTTGTCGTTGAAATATTTAGCATGGTATTATGGATTGCGACCATAGGGCAATTCCTCAATCAAATATCTACTGGTGAAGATTCCGTCCTTTACTTCACCAGGTGCTTTTGGTCCTCCCATGTCAGTTTTAACCCTACGAATAGTGAGAATGACAGTAATACCAGCCAGGATGAACACAAAAGATGGACTGATTGGGTTGGACTAAGTCAGTTAGGACGTATCTGGCATAGGCATTTGTCAGTACTTTAGAGACCTTATAGAGTGGTTAGATGTGGGATGACCAGATTCCGTAATTGCCCTCCTTGTAATTGTGAATCAAATCTCTGGCGAGCTATAAAATTTATTGTTTTGTCAATTTCTCTTATAACAATTTTTAGGTAGAGGGTGGTTATAATTTTAGCTTTCCGAGCATCGAGGAAATTAAAATGATCTACAAATAGTGTAATGTAATTACCTTTCCATCTTGAGTGAGTTAGGGTAATATAGTTTCTGTTAAATTAATTATTCCGAACAAATTAGTATTCATAATGTCAAAGGCCTTATTTTCTAATTGATTTTCATCATTCACACCAGCATTATTGACAATTACATCAACAGTGGTGTTGGTTGAGAGCATCCATTTGTGAAATGACTTGACACTGTCAAATCTGGAAACATCTAATTCTTTTGTGGTGATGCTTGCATTTGGTACTATGGCAGTAATTTTACTCTTGGCTTCATTAAGACTATTGAGATTTCTGGCTGTCAGGAGTATATGATGCTTTGGGGACAAGACTTCAGCTAGTTTAAATCCGAGACCTCGATTTCCTCCAGTGATTAAGACTTTTCTCATTTTTTAAAAATATAATTGTTTATAAATAGTATATAAAATCTTATGAAGTCAAAAGATTTATTATAATTTTTGATAAAATAAAATAATTTTATCAATATGAAATTAATTCCGAAGATAATATTAAAATTAATAATCCACATTTATATAAAAATACATTAGTTATTAGGTATTAATAATATTAAAAATTCTAATTAAGTGCATTTTTAATATAACAGGATTCAAGAGTATTTAGGTATAATGAATCTACCATCTCCCAAATTAGAATAATCAACAGGTTTATGTATTTTCTAAATGGAAATTAAGATTTATTATGTTTACTCATTCACAATTAGGAATAAAGTCCAGCTTTTATTAAAAAAATAAGGATGATCGTATTTAGAATTGCCACAAATTTCTTCAACTGATCAATGTCTTGAGTGCACTATAAGATGTGAAATTTAATTTAAAGAATTATAATATTTATTTTCTTATTATTATTGAAACTATTCATAAATTTAAGAGACCTTTTGGGATTAAAAATTCATCAACACATACAATTTGAAATTCTTAAAATTGTAAGTTCAAGAATTACTTTGTTTAACTTATTTTAATATCATTTATAATCATACAAGCATAACGAATCCAATATTGAATTAAAATTTATATTGTATTGTATAAGATTTTTGGAATTAAATGCTGGCCTGTTACTAAATCCTTGATGAAACCTATATTTAGGGAATTATTTAAAATAATAGTAATCAATTAATGTTTAAATTATTTATATTGATTATTCAAAATTTTGTACAAAATAATGAACAACTTTATTTTTCATGATTTTTTTTGATTTCCTTCTTTTCTTAAATTGGCAGATTGCTTTTATATAATTTTTATTCTTCTATTTAATCAAGAATAATGAGATTATCAAATTTTAACGATAATTCAAATACTTTGTTAATAGGTAGAATATTTTAATTATTAAGTAGTTCTTTTATATATTTGTAAACCTCTGAATTTTCTGTTTCAGCAGCAATACTAATATCGTTATGGTTTGCTCCCTCCACTTTAATGAATGCAAATAAATTCTAGCAACATTTAGATAATTGTTCTGAATGATTAATTTTAATAATGGTATCTTTGGTACCATGGAAGATCAGTATTGGAGCTGTTATTTTGTTAATGATGGATTGATTGGAAAACTTATCATGTTCCGAATAGAAAGAATTTCTGTTGTCTATGATTCTTCCCAATGATGCCAATGGAGCTTATAGAATGATTCCAGAAAGTTGAAATTATGTTGCAACTTCAACAGTCGGATAGGAACCAATGGAGTATCCCCACAAAAAGATGTAGTCATATTGATGTTATGCGAGAGCCACAACATTAGAGAGATCTCTTGAGATGCCATATCTATTAGATAACAAAAATACTCTGATGGTTTCATAGTTTTTTTTGTGATTCCATATCCTGAGTAATCATAACAAATCACGTCAACTTAATACAGCTCACAAATTTTGGCACCCCACCTGGATGCCAAAGTCAAATCCATTGCATTACTGTGAGAAAGGATGATGACTCTATCTGAATTGCATGAATAATGAATAATTGGAACGTATGATACAATTACGTTATTTTCAACTTCTTTTAAAATGGAAACCCTGTATTGGATGTTGTAACACTAATTTAAATCGATCCAATTGTCATTCACTTGCATACTGAATTCTAATCCATTGAAATCTAAACTATTTTTTATCTGATAAGTTGGTTTTGGAGGTTAAAAAATGAGATTATGTTCAATGACTTCAGTCAACCCAAATTTATTGATCAATGACATCTTCCAAGATTCTCTAACTTGTTTATTATTGTTCTACATGTAAATTATAATATATATATTATGTGTAATCACTTTTTCTAAGTAAAAATGTCCTTGATCACTTTGAACAACAAATCAATATTGTTATTCTACTGAGCTGACACCTCTATATATTGATAGGATCTTTGCTTGGCCCAATTGTAACCTTCGTTTTCTGACATACTTCTCTTCTCCTTCTTATTGCCCACAACCAAAATGGGGATATTGGCAGCTCCATAATCATTGGCTTCTCTAACCCACATGTCCAAAGTTTCCAAAGTCTTACGAGATGACAAATCGAACACCAACATTATCATATTCGCATCCTTATAAAATTCATTTCTAACTTCTACGAATTCTTGTTGTCCACTGAAATCCCAAAAGTTCAACTTTAATAATTAAAATGCAATAACTTACAGAGATGTTTGATGATGGTTGTACATGTTTGAAATCAACTGCTATTGTTGAATTGTATTTCTCTGAAAAATCACCATTGATGTATCTGTCCAAAATTGCTGTCTTTCCTACAAATGGGTCCCCAAGTACTAGGATTTTGTATTACTCATAATTATCTTTGTTTTTGTTTATCTTGATCGTCCCTGGTCTAATGTGAAAATTCAATTTACTTCGTTATTGTTCGCATTATAATAATAATCAAAAATACTTGTGATATACAAATTAATACCACGCATTCATATTTTAAAAAATGAATAAGAAAGAATTCAGAAAACTCAATGCTCATATCGACAAGGAAGTGCTCAATCTAACAGGTGGAGTTTATCCTGTTGGTCTAATTACTTAATAGAAACCCATTAATCATCAGAAATGGGCACAGGAAGAGATTTTATTAAATAATTCACTCATCAAAAGAATTAATGCTTGGGTACCTGAATAAGAAAAGGGCAAGCTATTCCCAGGAGAAAAGTTTAATATTGAACCTGAAGTTGTTGAATTTACAGAAAATGAAATTACGGTAGATGAAAATTGGGATTATGAGGAAACAAAATACCTATTCCAAGAATTAAGACATTTCAATTATAATTTCGTCATTCTCTATGATAGATATCAATACCAAAACAAAAATAGAGATATCTATCAATTGAAGGATAGATATTATAGTGTCATGAGGGAAATCTTATAAAAGAGAAACCAAACTTCACATTAATTATATAATTATGTCTATGATGAAGAATATGATAGATTTAGGAACATGGAGTTAGAGAAATATTTGAAAAGGACTAAATAGATTTGTGATGATGAAAAAAAAATATAGGAAGATCTCAGAAAATTAGATTAATTGATCAAGAAACAAGAGAAAGAACATCGTAGTATCACCAGATGTATTGGAAGTGCTTAAGAAACTGATGTAAGTTTAAGATATAAATATCCTTCTAGGAAATAGATGAAAACAGATTACAAACCATTTTAGAAGTTGGCCAAAAAAATGAGGATCTCAAAAATAAAACCCAACAACACATTGTGTATCTAAGAACCAAGTGGGTTAATGATGTCTTGCCTATTCCAAGTTCAGTCAAAGATAAATTGGATAGACAATTAAAAGACATCATCCCTTAAGCTAAATTGGTCTTAAATCAAGAGTTAGAAGCCTCATACTCACAACTAAGGAAGTTCTACTTGGAAGTGTTAATTAAATAAAGGTTGTAAAAAAAGAGAGAAGCAGATAAAAAGTAATTGGAAGACAAAATTAGAAAAATCAAAGCATAATTTGATTCATAACCTCCAAGTGATATTAAATAAAAAAAATGATCAAATCAAATTTGTATTCCTTTTTTTAACACTCATTTTTAAATTGATTGATTGTTTAATTTGCATTAATAAATGTGAATTAAAAATATATAATAATTAATATCAATTTCTTTTAAACATCGCTTAAATTGTCTATTTCATATCATTTTTAAATGTGATAATGCTCTACTTTACTTAAACTCCTTGCATTCTAATACTCTGCCCAACAATTTTAAATTGTTCTGCAATTGCATTCTTCTATTGAATAAGACTTTGCTTAACTTATTGCATTTATTAAGCAATCTAAATTTTAATTTAAATAAGTTATTGCTTTATTGAACCATAAATGTTTTAAAGTATTGCATTCACAGCTTAGAACTACTCAATTATTGATTACTTAATTTGATTTAAGATTCCTATCATTTTAATTTATAAAGCCTATGCTGCCTCTTTCACTACTATGCATTGAGCCACTATCACTCCTCTCAAAAATTGCATATAATTAACAATAGTATTTTTTAAGGATATGAATACTTAGACGACATAATCCTTAAACTAGATAAGAGGATCAATCATGATGCCATACACATATTTAATCTACTACCAAATTAATTGAACTAGCTCCTTGAGTACTTTTATTAAATATTTGAAAAATTCAGTAATTTTTGTTTTAATAAAAAGAATCTAGTTTTTCAAAAAGATGCAAGCTTATTTTAATTTATTAATTCCATAATTTACTATTCTTATTACTTTCTATTTGATTTTAATGTAACTATTCTTAACTCTGACTGCAAATAGTCTTATGCTTGCCCAAGCAGGTAATACATAATTGTATTTCATCATATCTTTGAAATTTATCAGCGATTAGACAATGGCTAGGACTGCCTTTTTAATGACTTTATAGCAGCCCATAATAAATCTAAGAACTGGGGTGATGAGTTTGGAATTTATTATTGAAGCTATTTTCTTAGCTTACTTAAAAATCAGTTCTAGGAGTCTTTCGATTTTTATGAGTAATTGTATGAATTTCTCAATTATGTAAGCAATCCAACTATACAATTTATTAGGGATTCGATATATAAAGAAATCAATTCCTATTTCAAATACTTTGTTAAATAACAAATATGGGTATGATAGAATGACAAACATTATATCGAGAATTTTCTCTGTAAGCCATATAATTGGGATGAATATTCTAAAGACCAATATAAATTTTACAAGAATCTTACATTGTTATTCTATTGACCATTTTATTGATTTCTTAATTAACCTAACCATCAAAAGTACGCAATTTTTAATTGACTATCCTGTTAATTTTATTATTCTTTTGATGAATTCAAAGGCTGCCTTGATTTTTAAGATAATGTAATTTGTAATGATCTTTATTTTCTCATATAAGGTTTTAGCTTTTTAATATATAATAGTAGCTAATATTTTCAACTTATCCTTTAGTTTCTACATTATAATACGGAATTTCTCATATCTTTTTGCACTGTTCTCCCTCATTTTACTATAGATTAATTTTAATTTCAGGGTGAGCTTTCTTCCTTTATTCTAAAGTATCTTAAATACTTGAATTGATACTTTTTATCCACTTCTATAGTATTCCATTATTTTTACTTTTGTTTTTACAATGACATCATCTCTCAAGAACAATAAGGCCGCCTTAATGAGATCGATCGCCTTCAATGAGATATCAATTACTGATCTTTTAATCTTTTTCAAAACTTCTTTTACTTTGAGATTGAAAGGCGAGATTACATTTTGTTTTAGTTACTTGTACTTTCCAAGAAGGTAATCGATTAAGAGAAGGGAATAGTGGATTAATCTATTTTTGACATACTTCATTCCTCTTCCTAATAATTGAATCTAAACAAAGATCCAATTCTAAAATTGCAAATATTTAACTTTGATATAGTATAAGATTATAGGAACATAATGAGTCAATGCACTTTTTAATTTGACCATTGCAAGAGTAAATTAATCCTACAAGTAGTAGCTGAATTAAACAATTTTGTTCTATAGTGGTATGATCGCACGCTCATAAAAGAAGTGTGAAGCCTTTGTAATTTACTACTCCAAATAATTTATTAACAATGTGATCTTTTCTTTAAGATATAATGTTAATCGTTTAATGGCTTTGTAGATAATTAATATTAGTTATTTTGTTCTGTTAAGGATATATTTAATTTTAGCTATTGTAAACTTTATTAATTGTTTAATCTGTCTTCTAATAAAACTTGATATTCGTTAGTAGTAATATTTGCAAATGCCAACTAGAAATTTGATTTTCTTAGCTACCCATTTATATAGGACGAAAAGATAGTTGTCAATAAATATCAAAAAATACTTCGCGATAAATAGTACCACCTATTACCATTTTTTAGCAATGTATTGTGAACATATTCTTAGAACAGCCTTCAACTTTTCGATTAATAGCACGCTTTTCTAATATATCCAATTTTTTACAAAATAATAATTAACAATAATATATTACTTTGTGCTTTTGTATGTTTGAGCAATGAAATGTATTATGGAAATAAGAGATTCCCAAGTGTAAATGAGTAAATTTTTTATTCCGATTACTAATTCATAAATAATCATGCAAGGGAAAAGTAAAGCAAACAAAATCACATTAATGATGTTTTTATATAGGGGATCCCCTTTTTTAATGATTCCCCCAAATAGTTTTCGTTATGCCTTGATTTATTAAATCTTAGCATCATTTAGTTCGTTGATCTCTGCATTATGAGCATCGATATCCATTTAAATTTATTATATTAATATATTTCATTTTAATAAGTTAATTGAAATAGGATTGACGTGTCCATCGTTTTCGTATAGAAATAAATGGCCCAAATCGTAATTAATTAGAAAAGTTTCATTTTTAAACATTATATTTATAATGAATAATATTGATTTTGGGCTGATCACTAAACAAGCAAGAGTGTATCTTCCCATCTTCTTAAGATTTTAATTATAAATATGATCAAATTAATTTATGGTTAGTTTAACAATAAGTATAATTTAATATCCCATTTTATTAGGCGTAATTTAAATAGATAGAATTTCATAAATAAATCTCAATTAATATGAATATAAGTATTGATCCGCAATGAATATTTTATTTTCTAAAAGTACTTTACAATAATATTAAGTACTATTAATGAGAATTAGACTTGTAACATAATTGTGAATCAATTTTCCAAAGGTTGATTCATTATTGTTATTGGAAGTAAGAGGAAAATAGTTATTGCAACAAATAAAGTTCCCAATTAATTAATAAGATTTATCGAAATCGTTTTTTTAGCATTTTTAAATCATTTTGTTTTTGACTAATATTGATTTAATTTAAATAAACCTAATCTCTACTCTCAACCTCTTCCACATATGTAATCTAACGAAATTCTTCCAGTCTAATCAAGTATTACATTTGTCAGCTTTAGATTTTCTATAAACTCATTGCCTGTTACCTTAAATATAGCACATTGAATTGTCTTTTGAGGATGTCCACGATCAACTCTAAATAAGTAAGTTATAACACTAATTACGTAGTCGAGAGTGTGGAAACATTCAATTTTAATGAAATGGATGCTGAGGATGATTATTATAATCCAATTTAAAAATTACCCTTGAAGAAGCCAAGAAAGCGAAGAAGAAGACAAGCATTCCACGATAAGAGAAGAAAAAGATCCATCCAAAAGAAATCTGTAACAAATTTTAATTAACTATATTTAGAATAGGAAACCTCAACCTATTCCATTTAATTATTAAGAGGATAGACAAATTCTTCTCTAAGTCTTAGAAGTGGGGCCCAAATTCTATAAAATCGCCAAAGGCTTTCAAGGGAGAACTTTGAGCATGGTCAAGAACAGATATTATAAGACCTTGCGCTTTCAATGGGATGTCATTTTGGGACAGTATCACATCATAATATGATTTATAGGGAATATGGATATATGAACGCCTAGGTGAATGACATCTAAAATTAACAAGGTCTTGAATATTTAGAAGAAGATTATGATCATAATATCTATTCATAATTTTTATTTTGAAATTTAATTATAGTACCTACATAATATTTTTCAAAAAATATGACACTGTTTTAAATAAACTATTAAAATGGATGAAAAATATTAAAAAACACACTAAATTTTCAAAAGACTTCTGATATTAGTTCACTTTGTTTTTGTCCACCCACAAATTCATACTTCTTGAAACTCATTGAGAAATAGGCTTCTCCTTGAGAAATTGATCGAATGGCGGTGGAATATCCAATGGTCTCCTAAGATGGAATAGTGGCTGTAAGAATGACTCGATTGCTGTTTTGAGATCCTGCTCTATTTTAATCTTGTTTGATTTCAATGATTTTTCCTCTTCTGTGAGAAATCAAATCATTAATGATCTTCTACTACAATGAATTGGGACAAGAGATCTCAAGATCCATGATGGGTTCTAGGATGATGGGCTAATAGATGAAATGAATATATCTACTTTGAGTAAGGGATGGATTTCTGCCATCAATTTTTAGACTGCTCTGCCGATTGCCAAATCATTGGTTCTTTTAACAGAGAAAGCACCATCCAAGATAGTGGCCTTAACGCCTTGCATTTAATAGGATTTCAAGAAACCCCTATTGAGAGATGCCAGTATTGACTTTTCCAATTGAAAGAACATGGGAAATTGCAATGAAGATATATGATAAGCCTTTTCTTCTCCATGATCATCAAAAATGGAATCTACTTCAATGTTTTTGCAAGGATTCTTGATGTATTTGACTGAGGATTCATTTTTTTGATTGGGCACCAATCTGAGTTGGCTTTCTTTGAATTGCTTATATAGGATGTCAAAGTCGTTTTCTCTGTCAAAATCAAAGATAACTTCGTTCTCCTACTATTCACTTGGTTACAATTTCAACTTCAATTTGAACCACAAAGGTCTTCCTTTAAGAATATCCTAATATTTGACTTCCAAGACTCCTTCCTCACTAATGCTCTCCTTGTATTCTACTTGCATCTTCTTGAGTTTAGTGTTTAAGCCAAAATCTTCCTTCAATCTTTGCACTACGATTTCAAGATGCAATTCTCCTTGTCCCCCAATAGTGATTAGCGTCTCATCAACAACCGTAATCTTCAAGCTCTCATCCTCCAACTGCAACTATTACAAAGCCTGATCCAATTTGAGTTTGTCCTTGGCTGACTCATACTCTAGATTGGCAAAGAAGACACACTGAGGTAATTGCAATTGCTGTAATACAAATCTAGATGAATGATAAGGATTTACCTCTCATCATTGGGTCCAATTATGGTGGACCCAGCAATGGCCTGTTTGGATTGAATTGCAATGATGTCTCCAGCTTGAACACTGTTGATGGGTACATACCTGTTGGCTCTGACTCTATAGAGATTGCCGACCTTAATGAGTTCATCCTTGGTGCTGTTATTATAGTTTTATTTTTAGGTCATTTCTCCAGAATAGATTCTAGTAAATCCTAGCAGTCCCAAGTCTTGATCCTGTAGAACCTTGTACACATAGGCAGTTAATTTTTCACTCTTATCTAACTTCCTTTTGTTATTTGGATTGTTGATATCGAAGATCAATGGTCTTTCACTAGGTCCTGGCAATAATTAATGGACAGCATCCAGAATTGGTTAGATACCCCTATTTTTAAGTGCTGATCCGACATAGATGGGACAACATTAGTTGTAATGCGAATTAATGATTTGTCTGATAGAATGAAGCAGCAACTATTGATTGAGCAACTCTTTGGAGTCTTCCAAATAGAGTTCGGCAATTTTCTCATCGTACTCAGACACAGTGGACAATAGATCATCTCTGGCTTAGATGGCTTTGTCATAATAACGATGAGATTTATCGACATCTCTGAATTGAACTTCTGAGCCGTACTTGTCTAACCAGACAATCTCTTGGAGAGTCAAGAGATCGATGACAGAATTGAAGTAATCGATTTCACCCACGGGGATCTGCATTCTAAAGTAATGAATTGAGATGGATACATAAAAGGTTTGATGTTCAATCTGTCCTTCATTGATTGAAGTGTGTATTCTAATGAGGCTCCTTGTCTATCCATTTTGTTTACGAATGCAATTTTGGGGATATTGAACTTATTAGCTTGCAACCACACAGTTTCCGATTGTGTTTGGACACCTGAGACTCCATCAAAGATGGCTATGGCTCCATCTGCGAAATTAGATATTATATTTTGTACCTAAAACTCTGAGGGACCTTTCAACTTCAGCTGTAAAATCAATGTGTCCAGGCGTGTCGATGAGATTATATTGATGATTGGCCCAATTGAAGGAGATGGCAGCAGATCTGATGGTGATTCCCCTTTGTCTCTCTTAGGGCATGAAGTCCATGGTGGTGGTGCCGTCATGAACTTCCCCTGGGAATGGGATGGCTCCTGCATAGAACAACATTCTTTCTGTGGTTGTCGTTTTGCCTGCATCGATGTGTGCTATGATTCCAAAGTTTCTGATTTTCTCTTGTGTGGTAGTCGGCAGATTCTTCAATCTCTCTGCTCTCTCTTGGTTGATTCTGTCTCGAATGGAAGAGTAAGCATGGATTCGCTTCTTCAGACAAGTTCGAAGCATAAATTTAGATAATAAATAGTGTTTGTAAAATGAATGCACTCAAAATAACAAATACATTATTAAACAAACCATAAATAAAATATTCTCATAACACTTTTGGCATTAATTGCGATTCCAATAATATGTATGTAGAGTATTCTTAAAGCAATTATCTTGTGTCAATTCATGTGCTGTAATTGCCTAACATTAAGATGCATTGTAATTGTATTAACACACTTGAATTTGGTATCCATTTTCCAGTGTTGAATTTATGATGTAATTGCAGAAGTACTCAGGCAAATATTGGCATTCTGCATTTACACAAGCATTGTTATTGAGAATGCAGTAAAAGGGGTACAAGGCACATTGATCGTTGTCTAGATCTTTGCATTAAGCCACAGTGCACACACCATTGCTCCAAGCACAATACCCAAAATTATATAGACATTATTATTGACTCAATAAAGATTCGCAATGACTGGTCGATTGTAGTGTGCAATACTCGCTGTTTGTCTAATTAGTGCACCACACATTTTGATCGTAGCAATTCCTTGTACCATTGGATAACAAGTGAGAGCAGAAATCCTCGGTATCGCTACTAGTGATTAAATTGGAACATTTCGGATCTTGAGAACTTGTAAAGTTGTTAAAGCACTTCCTCGATGTCTAACACAGATAAGGATTCAAGTCTTCACATCTGATGTTCTCACATTTGTTCTTCGACCAATAACAGTACAGATCTCTCTAACAATCTTATTCCGTGACGAGTTCATCGCAATTGCATATCTCTTTGAATGTGATGTCAATAAATTGCTATGTCCACACTAGGGGGATACCCAATAAGAGCAGCATTTATAATAAATAATATTTCTAAATCCACGCTTAAATTTATATAGAATAATATTATTTTCTATATATTATCATTATCATTTAGAATCGGTGGGGAGCAATACTACTTTGGTGGATCCTTACTGTCCCAGAGTGGTGATTGTGTCTAGATACCTTATTTACATGGCTGCCTTGGAATCCAAGAGTTCTGCTGCCTATCTCATGAGTTTGGCCGATTAAACATCTCCTTGAGCAGAAATGACCTTGGCTTGAGCTGCTCTCTGTTCCTTGGCTGCCATGGACAAGGTGTTCTGCAAATCAGCATTCAATTAAATATCTTTAATCAACATGTTCTCAATGTCGATTCCCCATTCCCACACATGTTCATCCACGAACCCTTCAATTTGCTACTAGACTTCAGCTCTCTTCTCCAATAGATCCTGTAGAGTGTGAGATCCAGCTATGCTTTTGATGGTAGCCAATGTTAATTGAGTCACAGCCTGATGGAGATCATTGATATAAAATATGGATCGTCTTGGTATCACTATTCTATAATAAACAGTTGCATCAATGCTCACCAGAATGTTGTCCTTGGTCATCACTTGCTATCGAGGACAGTCGATCATCTGCACTTTGCAATCGACTTTCTAAATGGTGTCGGTGCAAGGATTGATGTAAATTAATCCAGGTTGAACTTAGATAGAAGTCTCGTGTACCTGTCTTGATGTATTTTCCAAAGCGCAAATATACTCCAACAAAACTTTGCTCCACTTACACATAGGGATACTCGACAAAAGGATTGCAAGGACAGACGGCCTTGCAGTTTCCACAGCACTCCCCACAATTGTACAAGTAGGATTAATATGAACCACCCAAGTCTAGATTCTGCTCTTAATTTTCAGGTAACTCTTCCCTGGGATAACGAGGAGCCTTATACCCTGAGATATAAAATTAAACTCTTCACTTACCAGGTGGTGGAATGTTGTAATCCCGATGTTGCTGGGGTGGAAGTTGTTGTTGTTGATACATTACTTAGTTTTGTTAATACATAATATAATAATAAATATAAATAAATATTATAAACTAAAAAGAAATAAATCACCTTAAACTAATGACTACGGGTCCAGAGTAAAACGGAGCATATCCTAACGGTAATTCGGAACCCTCGATGATCATGTTTCTAAAAAATTGCTCGTGTGTCTAAATAGAATATCTGCCTAATTAATACTACCATAAGTACCGTTCTTCATCGTCATTCGAAGCAAACAACAACTCCATCTGCAGATTGGCCTCTATCCCCCTGACAACCTCGCTATCGAATCTGTATATTTGACAGTAGATATCAGTGTATGTATGTCGATACACTGTCAATTTGTTCTTGCCAGAATCGTAACCCAAAGACCACAACAGGAGATTGCTTTGCATGGCTGTTTGCCATCCTTTTTCGTTGCCCATCCCAATAAAACAGTCAGCACTGTTTTTCAATTCTTCCAACAAATCTGCATCGCTCATCTCCAAATGACCCTCAACGCAGTAAAAGTCCAAACCCAACTTCAAAGCACTTCTTACAGCCTTAGTCGCAATCTCTGACAGCACTTGATCCACTCCCTTCATTTGTCGTTGCTCCTATAGGGCTTTCGAACTCTGGAATAAATTGAAGAGACTCTTCTAATTCAATTTGCTCTCGTAATTGAAGTCTAAATCCCCCAAAGAAACCTAATAGATGTACAAGATGGCTCTCTAAACGTGATTGTAGAGTTTTCCTACTGGCTATTACAATTTCTTAGTTATTTGCGGAATGTCTTATGTAAAATCATCTATTATATTTAAGAGATCATCTTCTTCATGTTTAATTTGAACTTTAGGATTTGGTTTGATTTATATTTTGATTTCTGATTATTGATCTAGATCGTTATTCTTAAAGGATGAAAACAAGTCTCTCAATTTGATATTATCCGCAAATGAATTCGGGAATTAACTTTCATACCCTTCAAATCGTTTAGATAAATCGACAATTGATTTTTAATGAGTCTCATTTAATTCTTAAGCATAATAGCATAGTGTTCTTAAATACAATTTCTTGAATCCACTCACAAATTCAGATGCTTCTATTGTACCAGTCAAACTCAACTGATTTTCCTCATAACTGGAGATTTGGAATTTATGCTGCAAAGTCAAAGCACTCCCACATAGTGATCCACAATCCTTTGCATCCACCAATCTATCGACTTCTCTGGCTTCTATGCCATGACAACTCGTGGTCTCCTATGATTCCAAACCCTTGAATTGGATGACGGCATATCCCCCTTGATATTCCAACACTTGGATGATTCCCAAGTACTTCCCTATTCTTATTAGGTAATGACTCCACAAGGGTTGAGAACTCAGCATTTTATTGAATGCCTTACTCAGATAGGCATTGTAGATTGAGCCCTCTGAGGAGTTCTAAATGTGCTTTTGAATATTGATGGTGTTTCGGTAAGGTCTCAAGGATGCAAAGTAAAATAGGGGTAATCCCAAGAATGGCATGTAAGGACTATCCAAGATGCTGGAAATAAGCATAATCAAGAATGTTATCGGACACATTATCAACTGCAAAGTGGTAATACAGGCAGCTCCCTCTACCTTCTGCTTCTTCACTGTCAACATCTTCTAACTAATCTACTTGAATTGATTATTACTTTGCTATTATCCAAATTAAGAATCGAGATTTCATTCTAATCGCAAATCTCAGAACTATCTACACCAAGAATCCAATCAATTAGCAGTAAGCCATAGAATAACTGGTTTTGAAGGAAACTATAAAGCAAACCAATTGTTCAAAGAACAAATAATTCGGATTTGAATGGATCAGACTGTACAATCTGATTACCGTTGTGCATTCAAACAACCTTTGAGAGAAGATCCCTTCAAAATTGTAATCCATCATGGATATGCATGCACATTCAACTACAGCATAAAAGATTTTGTAGTGTTTAATGTATGATTCAAATTTAAATTGAACTACGATGTAACACAAAAATAGAGGGATAATCGCATAGTAGAGTTCTTTGTAATGAGAAGACGCCAATATGCCGCATAGAATGATTGAAATTGCATTCAACAAAGTACTTAGCAGGTTAGCCAACAGATATGGTCTATCCAAGTAATTCTACTTGTAAATTTGATTGTCATCCTTGGGCAGAGACCCAAAAATGTTGAACATCTTGATGTTCACCAATATACCACTTACTATTATAGCCACTCTACTCTCATTTAAGTATGACAATCCAAGACAGACGGCAATTAATGCTACGTTCAATAATACAGTTAGAGAGGTTCGTTTCTAACTCGATTGGTATGATGATCCCATCAGGAAATTGAATTGCTCACCCACATATTCCAAACTAATTCAAGTCGTAAATTTATTTACAATTATGAAAACTGCCCATACAATCCCATCCATATCAGAATAGGCGTGAAGTAGTAAATGTATCTGATGATGTTGGCTATGAGCATCCTGTCCACATGAGTGAAAATCAGAATCAATTTTAAAAACAAACAAGCATATCTAGATCGAGAGTATGTCTCGAATTGAGTATAACCGAGTTCAACATTTTATTCTCGAGGAAACAAGAAAAAAAATACTATCGCATCCAAAACTGTCCCCCCATATTTGATAGCCGAAGCAGTTCCTATTGTTTGAGGAATCAGTATTGCAATTTGCGATCCAACCTCTGATCTCTTCTTGCGATGCTCCTCATCTGTAAAGTAATTCAAGCCTATCTAAAGGATCGTGTTGATAATGGCAGGCACTATCAACACAATAACATAGTTGTCTACAAATTTTCCAATTATGTAGGTTTGAATTACAGATACTAGTTATATAATCACCTACCCATCAATATAAATTCTACCTATACGATATATAGCTTTGTTGGTAGGTTTAATGAGTGTCCTCCAAATAGAGAGGCTAAACAAGCTTTGAAAAAGTAACTTCTTTTCTGTAAAGTGAGAACTGGTGCAGTTTAATTCATTTTAATTAATATTAATATGTATATAATAGCAATCTAAGGTATTAATAGATGGTTTTATATATAATCGAATTCCTGATCTTGAACCAATCCTCACTATTCTATTATCGTTAAATAAACTAACCATATGATTATTGATCTTTTTGTTTGAATTTTATTATATTGAATTAGTATAAATACGAAAATTCTTTTTGTCTGAAATTTAATCTCAAATTCTATAATAAACCGAATAGTGGGAACTAGTAACTAGGCTAAGCAAATCCAATATAGATACAAAGTTAGATTTTTAAGAGCATATTAATTATATTTTGGATTATAAATTCTGAATATACTTACAGATCTATGCTTTTCAACTATAAGGATATTTTAATAATACTTTATTAGGGGCTATATAAATAGGATAAATATTTAAGTTTTTGTCAATTTTAGATGTCATCTCTTGAGCAGAAGGGCAAAGGTCTTATTATATTTCTAATAATAATTAATCTGTCTTCATAGACGAGAACTTAATTGTAATTAATATGCAGATTCAAAATCTCCAATTGATTAGTCTACTTTTAAGTGATTATCCAAATAGTTTTGTCCTCAATAGTGAGTAGGTTTAAATTCCTGATGACAGAATGTTATTAAATACTAATGAAAATATCTTTACCAACTGAACAGCATTAATAAATTTACAATTAATTATAAAGACTGTAATAATATACAAATAAATAAAGATTTGCAATTATAAAATAATATAAATGGCTATGCTGTAAAAACTAAATCCATATTAAATTTAATGTAAGATTGTTGGGACGATCAAAATTACCTCAACTTCCTCTAGTTAGAGAAGGAAGTAGGATTAATTGATGACAATTCTACATCGTTACTTCAATTGAATCATGAAAATCTTTCTCGAACAATTATCATGGACTTAGAAGGTTGTCCACTAAATCGCCAAGCCAAGAAGATAAAGAAGAGGAAGCGAGTGGTCTTCCATTACAAGAAGAGAAGAAATACTAAATTGACAGGGATCAATAACAACAACACATTCACCGTTGAGGAGGACAAAAAAATCCTATCTCTCGTGCTCGAGCATGGTCCAAAGTTTGGCAATATAATGAAAAACTTCAATGATAGGAACCAAAACGCCATAAAGAATAGATACTATAAATACCTTAGATTCAGATGGGATTCAATATTGGGGAGGTATATCCTTGTTTTTAGTGATTATTTAGTGACTACAGAAGACTGAATTGCAAGCAAGACAGTAAGAAAGTGGAATGTAGTGATCTAACTTAAATCATAGATGAAATGACGATCTTTCCAGAATTCAAAGTATTATTGTCCCAGTTAGTGTACAGAGTCCACTCCTATTTTAATTGATTACTCTTATTTATGTGTTGTGTATTTCAAGTTATTGTAATTTTGAATTTTTGATTGATTGAACATCAATTGTTGTAAGAGGTATGGAATTCGAATCATGATCCCAAAATTCAATGTTGAGTATTTATTGACACCAGAGAGTTGAATATTAAGGATATGGAGAGGAGAGAAGGTTCAACTTGATACCTGATAGGTTTAAGTCTGATGAGAATGAGATCAGGGTTACTTGAATTAGCGATTGGAGTGAGGAAGGTGGGATGGAGAGGAAGAAATGGGGTTGGGTTGTAATTATAATATTTGGGATAAATTATGTAAATCTCAAGAAATGTATTAGTATTTATTTATGAATTATATGTATATTTATTTAGGAATTCCATTATTAATTAAATGCAAGAGAAATTAATAGCTGGACTCACATCGAGTTATGGCAGTTTGTTGGGTCAATAGTATTTGAAGTGGTTGAAGATGCCTCCTTCTTATTTAAGAGTGATGCAATCCATCGATTACAGAAAGGGGATGTATGCAGCTTAGCAAATAAAGGCAAATCAATAGATAATGCTTATATCGACAGAGAAGTGTTTCACAAGTGTGGAATTCGTCGGTTGTGACACCAGGAAATCTCAAGAACTTCAGGTATGTAGTTGCAAATCAATTAGACCATAGCATCACAAATAGCTCACAAAATATGTGGTGGAAAAGTGGAATAGTAGTATTTGGTCACAGGGTTGCTCAAAATTATATTGCAAGTGTTCGTGCATCAGAAGGACCAATCTCTAACTCACTCTCCATTTGCAAATATGATTCAGCCTCCCAATACTCCGTTATTGTGGCCTCAAACAGTGATTGATTTGATATCCTCAAGGAATTTGGCTTCCTTGATTGAAGGCACTCTTCTCCAATGTTAATCGATGTATAATGAATTGCAATTGAGCAAAGTTTACGGTTTGACAGCCCTTGAATTTTTGAAATTGTTCCAAGCTATCAGAGCATCCTTAATTTGCTTCAATCCACAGTATGACCAATATCAATACATTCTAGAAAACCGAAATACTTTGACATGCAATCAGTCTAAATAGTAAGTCCAATGGTTTATCAATTTGATCACTCCTTCGATCCAAATTGCTACTTGGATGGCTGTTATTTGAGCCATGAAAACATGAGTTTCGTTGATTTCAGTGCCAAAAAGCAAATTGAACCAGGCGACGTAAGATATACTCCCCTAAGTTAATAGAAATTAACCATCAATTACGGTAATTTGAGTAATCATGATCTACTAATGAGACATGGGATTATGGTGGATGACAATCCTTATAATGAAATGCCCATTGACTTGGACTTCACTAAAGCCATTAATTACACCGAATAGCTCTTTGAGTAAAAGCAAAAGTGGTTGAGACAGAGTGAAATCACCAACATTGAAAGGCAGTCCTTGTATGCTAACAAAATTAATGTGCAATTATTACAGTAACATTTATGCCTTACACTCTTAGGTATCTTAGGATTTATTTTCTGACTGAACAAGAATTCTCCAAAAATCCACAATTGGAATTTAATTCATTCCAAGAAAAAATCAGTGAAGAAAATGAGTTGTTGGTCAAATAGTTTATGATTCAAAACATCAAGAATATCTTATCCACTTACAAACAAATTTCTAAGCCGATTGGCAAAGAATTGTAGGACCTTTACAAAATTCAAAAGGATGAGATGACCATACTATAAAATAATCTAACTTTTTTTAGTAAATGAGTGCAAATGATAAAAAATGTTAAAATTATTTATAATTAACAAATTGATGAGGAAATCTAATAATGAATAGACTCTTCCTGCTCAAGGAAATGCCATTGACAAACAATTCTACTATAATCTCCTATCTCTCGAGAAGGCTATCATTAAAGAACCACATCTCGATGCTGTACAATAGGCCTTGGCTATGTATAGGTATTTTTTATTGCATATTCACCAATAGAAAGTGTGTGGAGTACTTTGACAACATACAGGATCCCATCAAATATTACTTTTTGGACAAAATCCAATAAGCCTTGAGTGAAACCAAAACACTTATGCTCATCATCAATTCCAAATCCGAATTAGAGTCCTCCAAAACTATCAGTCCAGTCAAAAGAACCTCCATGTCTGACCTACCCTCACCCTAATTGTCTGATTAATAGGTTATGGATAAGAAACTCAGATCAAAATAAGTCACATTATAAATTAAGTTGCATGAAGCCGCGGATTAATAATGTAAACTATACACACATACATTCTAGCTGAAATACTCAATACTATGGTCACTGACTTCACAACTAATACAACAAGTACGGATTAGAAGGTTAGGCAGGATTTAAATTAATAAGCAGACATAATATAAGCCAGATTACTCAAGAGATAGTAAAGCACAAAAATAAAAGGTTGTTCATCAATGCAAACATTGTTTTGATAAATATATATAAATAATCAATTGTATTTTCAATTAACCTAGTGATAACTAATAGAATTGGAATAATGAAATATTCACTTCAATTTAGTTATGAAGAAGAAAAAACCTTATATTTTCAACATACAAAATTTGAATTTATATATATTTTCTCTATCATATGTTAAATTCCAATATAGAAATTAGGGGAGGTTTATGCTAAAGTCAATATCCATGATACTAGATACTGGGAATCATAAAAAACGATAAACAAAGCAGCTTTTTCAGTATAATTAAGAATTTAAGATTACCAGAGTAAATGATTTACAACTCTATGTTTACAAAAATAAAATATTAATGATGATGTAACAACCATATTATGTTTGGCTAATGAACAATTTGGATGTTCTTCTTTATAGAACACATTAATCACAATAGTCCATTTTTAGATACAAATGATTTGAGACTGAATACCTACAAATAGGTTATACTGCTGAAATTGATATAACTCTTTAAAAAGTCTCTTGAGATTACCATGCAATCGGTATATTTTTTGAAAATTATCATAGATTTCTCTGTCATATTGATTTACAATAATAATTTTTAAATTTATAATAATATTTAAACCCAATATTATAATACTATTTCAATTACTTTTGATCACCTCTATTACTGTTTTTATGTTTATCAAACCAAGGATTCCTTAGTACAGGGCTGTCAAAACTAATAATTTGAACCCTTCTGTTAAATATTACAAAAGGAATCCAAGCAAGTAAAGGATCATGAATTTTGGCATTATTGCATTCCATTAGATTTTTATGCCTTATTTATTAATGATTAGAAATGACACAACAATTCTGACTGACATTGATAGAATATTTGAGATAATTATGCCTGATGATCCCAATTGGACCATGATTATTAAAGATAAACTAGATATTTAAGGGATATGGAATACCTATATATGATTGTTTAAGCAATAAGTAAGTATCTGTACCACCACATATCTTTAGTGTCGATTGTAGAATTCACGTAGCTTTCAGTGATTCCATTAATGCCCATGATCCAAATGTAAACACAGTAAAGTTGCATAGCCAAAATGCAGGAATCAGAAGTCCATTAAGAACCATAAATCTGCAAGAAAGCAGATGCACAGGGAATACCAGCACTTATAATGCTGATTCCAACCAAATTCAAAAACTTCAAATACTTTTCCAATAATTAGGATTACTCATCTTGGTTGATTTTTGGGAACAAATTGAATGCTATTTATTCTATGTTGACATATATAAAGCGAGGGATTATGGAGCCAATGTGACTGACTAAGGTAAACTCTCCTGAGATGATGGGATTGTTGTATATCACCATGACTATTTTTTCTAGTTCTTGCAATAGAAATTTCATAAAGGCCATTAGTGTAAATTGATAGCCCACTTACTTCATCTCAGCTACAACATACACTCCTTCTTTATTTATTTATTTAAATTTTGATTAAGTGGAGAGTGAAAAGATGTAGCCGAATATGAAAATGGAATAGATAACCTGAGCAATTCCAAACCCGACAACAGTTTCAATCTGGAAGAATTCGCGTGTATATTTGCCCAACAATATGTAGAGCACTATGGTCTTCATAAAAACTGCTAAGCCTTCTGCTTTGGCCACCACATTCAATTTTAATTAAATGACCCATTATACAGCATAGGGTTCTGAGGCTCCATCAATTACTAAAGATCAAATGGCATTCATTACTTGCAGAGATTCCATAGAGAAAAGCTGTTTTGGCAAATGCGACACTTTGATTGTAACTCATCACCAAAACAGTGATTGGAGCAATGCAGATTGTGATGAGCAATCCAAAGTACATTAGATTGACAGCCGATTAGGTTTGCTCTTGATTGGGGTCCTTCAATCTGGAGTAGGTTTATTTCAAGACAATCTTTAAATAGAAGAGAGTGACGTTGGTCAACAAATCCAAATTAGTTGTGAGTCCTCTATATATATCAAAAAATGGACATACCATAAATGCCTGGTTCTAGGTCTCGGAGGACCAAGACATTCAAAGTCAAATCAAATATTCTTGATAATATTTTTAAAGCAAATAACCAGGTTAATTGTTTGCCTGCTTTATTAATCATTTAATTATTTAATGGAGTACATCCAAAAAATGATAAGACCTTTTACAGATCGCTCTAATTACTACGTGTCACAGCCCAACTCATTCAAGAGGAAAGAATCAAAACACACCCATGATCCACAATAAGTGTTGCTCTATATCAAGCAGATCTTCTTCACTCTGCAAACATAATAGGTTAGATTAAGTGTTCTGATCATTTTAGAACGTGAACATGTCATTCCTTAATCCGAATTATTTTTCAGATATCCAATCTGATCTCAATCCAGAGATGAGAGCCCAGATGGTATTCCTTCCCATATAACCTTAATAGATAGACGAGGTTCATAAGTTATGCACAGCTCACAAGGCTCAGCGAAGAACTTTCCATCAAACCATTTATTTGCTCGATGTTTATTTAAGTACAAATAGAATATTTACCGCTCAAATCGATTCGATATACAAGACATGCTATTTTGTCGCGTCCAAATATGAAGAAGTATTTGTCTCTCCCTACCTAGATCTACCCAAGTCCATTGTGGAGGTACACCTATGACAGAGACGAAATGCAGGAGATCTTTTAGATTGAAAAAGAACTGCTCTCTCTCTTGGATTTTAAGTTGGTTACAGCATCCTCTTACGTGTGGTTAAACTATTATTGGACAATTATCAACATAGCAGAGAAGACTTCCAATTGGCTGACCTATTCCTTACTCTTGTTGGATGTTGCTGTTTACAATATCAATATCATCAAATACGAACCCTCCAAAATTGCATGTGCTTCTCTCTATACCAGTGCCATTATGTTAAATATTTAAATGAATTGGAATAGTTTTGCATCACAATTTGGATTGCATTTCCAACATGAGATTAAAGTAATCATTCGATTTAATAATTTAGGAAATTTCAAACCTCATCATGATAACATTAAAAGACAGTGTAAATTAAAAAAGAGAAATTGTCAAGCATATGTAATTGTAAAAAGAGAAAGAACTTTTTTGAATTAACTTGTTTATTACTATATTTTCATTCATTTTTTCATTTATTTTTCATTTATTTTCAATAACATATAAATAAATAGAAATTCTATAAAAACTCTTACACAAATATGTTAACTAAAATACATAACAAATAGTAATATAAATAATCCCTTAAATTGATATTTAAATATCAAACATATGAAATATTAATTCATTTTAATGGTGCTGTTTCATTTCCTTGGGTCATTATAATTTTCTCTATACTAGTGAAGGTGTTTCGATGTTAGGAAATGAAAAGCATTGATCTACTATCCTTAGCTTTTACTTGATCTCTAGTCGAGTCTTTAGCTGGAAATCTATTGATTTTAAGTTTCAAATAATTTTTAATTTTATAAAATCTTTCCAATATCCTTTATTTTTATTGCTTCCTTAGTTTTAAGATGTTTCTGAGAGAAGGACAGATTTTACAAATGTTGGGGAATCTCATTAATATCATTCCTCGAATTGGATCCAACTATTCATCCAATCTCTTGAAGAAAGCAATGAATATCTTTTCAATGAACAAGAAGATCAATTTGAGGATCAAGTAAAGAATCAAAATGATTAAGGAGATTTCCAAATAAAATATGTCCAACTTCTGAATTTAGTATAAAAGTAAAGATAGTAATATTGTCATTGAAACATAATAGGAAATCGTTTATTCCAAAACATTAAATTAGGATTGCCTGTACGGTCTAAAAATAGCGATGGATTGATAATAGAGGATAATGATAATATATATTAGAATGCCTTTGATCAAGATCTGCTACTCCAAGAAGTTGATTATCACTATGATGAGCAATTTATAAGCAATCTTAATGAGTTCCCAATAATATGACTCATCACTGTATTCATTAATCAAGTATGATAACACCTTTCTTGCACTTTTATTATATAAGTTCTCTTTATGGTAATATAGATAATATAGCAACACTAATGGGATCATTATTCCCTGAAAGGCTACGATTGGGATAACAAATTTGAATAACCAATTCGCATGTTCTTCTGTGTCATAATAATAATAGACAGATGCTTAGATGTAGTCATCCCCAGAAATCTTCCTTTTTGAAATTAAGGAGGTTCCCCTAATAGAATAATATAAGGAAATACCAATTTAAAATTGATTGCTGATTGTAGATATAAAGGTAGATAATGGTAGTAAAAATAAAGGTTTGTGAAAATCTAGATACCTTGGCCATGATTGAAATGCAATAGATGGCAGTAGACAAGGCGAAATTAAAGAATGGAATCAGGAGGATCAAAATGAAATGACTGTAAATAATTGGTGTGTCTGTGATTTGAGACGTTGTGCAGTCGATTTGATAAGTCACAAAACTAGAGGCTTCTCCAAGAAATTATAAGGTGTTTCTAAGATTCGTAAAGAAATCAATCTAGAAGGTACTAATTACCATCAAAATTTAGAAGTAATTGTTACTCATCTTAATCAATATACTGGTCTAATCCAAACTAAAAGTGTATAAGGTTTGATATTTCAAATAGAGTACTTTTAATTAGGCAAGTTTTTAAAGAGAATTATGAGTACTTTTGACTGTCATAATAATCAAAAAGGAGGACCTAATAAATGAAAATCAAATATACCAAAATGATGAAATCAATAAGAGCATAACTTACACACTTAAATGACCACAGAAACTACATTTTGTCTACCCAGAGTTCATAAAATAGCCGTCTCCTCTAATGTTATAGATATCACATTCTTCACAAAGTGCTCCAATGCTGCCTATTGAACAAGAGAGTTCTCCTGGAAACCACCCTCCCAAACATTTGGATGGATACTTTTAGCATCTCTCAATTAGATCAGATCTTAAATGTGGTCTCCAATAAAATGGCTATAATTGAAGCATAGCTCCATTGGTTTGGTTGATCAATTTAATATCAATTCTCTTACATGAAGTACTATTATATGCTACTGAGTAATATCCTGCAGCGGAGTTGCATCTTAAACAAGCACCCTCATAAAAGTACTCACCAATTTGGCATTTCAATGTTTCAACTGAAAATTTTAAATGATAGTCATCTGTAATACAGTCACACTTAATGTCAAGCATAATAGATTTTTAATCATCATATGGATTGTGAACTATTAATAATTCATTCAAATCGTAGTATTGTTTTGTTGAATTAAAAACTATGATCTAATATGAGGCTAATGAATCATCTTCAAATGTAGTAATAGCTTATTCGCTGTCATAGGCAATTAGACATTTGGAGTCATCTAAAAACATAATCTCTTCCTTTATGTGATTATAGGCTTTCAGTTGAATTGAGTATTCGATTGAGCTAAACAGTTTGGATGTATAGTTGAAGAATTCATATTACGATAATTTGATGCCAGTTGGGAAATAGAGTTTTTATTTTAAAATGGGATAATCAATTACTGTTTAACCTATAATTTATCTAAGGTTAGAGATTTCTTAATTATTAATGATTAATTACAAGAAATTGGGTTACTCAGCCAAATTATCGGCGAAACTTGTTGCTGAATTCTATGTGAACTAAAGTTTGCTCTAATTCTATATAAGAGCATTAGATCCTAAAAATATTGCACCTCCTGTTGATGCCTTATTCTCGTAGAAGTAGCAATCTTAAACATGGATGTCTTTTTGACTCTAATAAAAGATTGCTCCTCCTGAATTATCAGCCTCATTTTGTAAAAACAATGTTGACTTAATGTAGAGCTGAAGATTGTTTATAAAAATTGATCCTCCATCATTTGCAATATTATTGATAAATTTACTTTTCTTGATTATGATTACTTAATCATTGGCACTTGAATTAGACATGAGATTAAAGCATCCATTTAAACCACATAGATTTCTGTTTAGAGTCAAAAATTAAAACCGAATTTTTGTAGTTTTCTCCTTAGAATCTGTGCTTAAGGATAATACCCCACTTTAACAGTTCTTACAAGTTATATTATAAAAATTGATATCGTCGAACTAAGCCAACATGCAATTGTTAGATAGGATTAATTAAACTATTGCTGTTTGTAGACGGTTTTTCCCTTAAATATTGAAATGGGATAAATGGTCAATATGAATATATGTCGGTGTGTCTGAGCTTATATCTTATATCTTCAATGAGGTTTATGCATCAAATATGGAATTGAACACACTTGCCCTGTACAATGTAAATGATTTTGAATATTCAACATGCAAAATTGATTCATAAAAATACCCTTCAGCATTCAATCTGCTAATGCTTACATGACTTCCTTAGATAGTAATTAAACCATATAGCTCCTCAGAATTTGTTAAGCCATAATACTCTAAATAATTTTTATAGTAATTCTTGTCATTTCTTATTGTAACATTTCGTAAATTGATAGTAGAGTTGTTTTACTGTGAATACATTTAAATAAAGGAGATAATAGATTGTTAAGAGGAGAATACATTAAAGAACTCAAGATTTTTTAGATTCATGACATTTTAATAAATGGATGGTTTAACATATAAGAATCCTCCAATGTAATTCGAACTTGAATTGGTGACGTATGCATCAATGATATTCAATTGAAGGTAAGAGTATTGAGAATCAATGTATAAGCATCCTCCCATTCCTTGGGCAAAAGGACTTCTAAATGTCGAAATGTTTTCAAATCTTACTCCAACAATATTGGCAATACCGTTGAATTTTGTGATTATGTAGAAGACTCCCCCATAATATCCGATTGAGTTATAAAATGAGGAGTCTCGAATCGTTAATTCTTGCACTTATATGTAGGCCAGACCACCATATGACATTTACTGGATTTAGGATATACCTACTTCAATTTTCATAGCTTCTAAATATGATTCCAGATTATTTGTCATGTTTGTAAAGCATAATTGGAAGTCTAATGTCTTGGAGTTGACTAACATTAATGAGTCAGTTGCATTTGAGATGAGACAACCAAGTATTTTCAGATTTTTAATAAATACTGAACTCTATGGTACGTTAAGAACAATGAGACTAGCAGTGCTGATTTCTGGATCTTGTAATTCTTAATTCTGCCAAATATTCACGAAGTATGAATCCTAAATTGATATTGATTACTCAATTTATGAAACGATTTGAATTATGGAGGAAGGCAACTTGTATTGTTTCTTTTTCATTTGTATGTTCATTACTTGGAGATTACTTATTTTCTTGTAATTTTGTCTATTGTTTATCCCTTCCAATACAGAAATGAAAATTGAGTCTTCTGACTTCTGATTCTTGATTATGAAATCATTAATTATCAAAGTGGAAGCACTGATATCAAAGATTTGACTAACCGTTTGATCCATGTTTGAATCAGCCACTATGTGATTCAACTCCAGGACTTGAAAATTTTCTAATTGAAATTCAACAACACCTCTGAATCTATGCATGGTGACATTACTCAATTTAAAGGAATAGCCCTAACAATTAAACACCTTCTCTTGAGTGTTGCTCATCGAATTCGATGCCAGAATACCTCTAATATCAATATTGGAAACGACATAATATATGTTATAAGCACTTATGATTTCAATCAGGTAGGACGACTCAAGAGTTACTGCTGAAAAGACCATTTAATTGAATTTCAACGATGTCTAACTAGAACCATAGATATTGGATGATATCAAGGATGAGTATATGAAATCGCAATTTGATATGCTAAACTATTGAAAAGTGGAACTGGATCTAATTCTAAAACCTGATGAGCTCTAAAACTTGCAATTCTCAAAGGTAGCACTGCTGATATCAACCAAATCTGATTGTGGCAATATGAAAAGTATAGTATTAATAAAGATCGAATCACTGAGTGACAAATCCTAAATTTTCAAATTCCCCTTAAAGTTATAATCACTAAAGTGTAATATTGACCCATTATTGAATGTACTATTCTTGATATTCAAATTGTTTATTTAAATATTTTAGTATAATAGATTTTGAGTGAGAGCCAAAAAGTTTGTATTAATAAAGGAACAATTAAGAAAAGTTAGGTTTTGGATGACGATCTGATCTAAATCGACATTGTTGGAATTTATTAGATTAATAAAAGTGGTGTTGAGCAGACTCATATTGGAGATGATTACATTAATTATTGAAACGACTTAAGGATTCTGAATTTGGATTTGATAGGCTCTTCCAAATGGGTTGCCAATAGGAACAGTCAAATTTATATTATACGTTAATTATGGTTTTAAATAACTGTCCATAATGGTCACATTATTTAAATACAATTGGAAGGGATCTATATTGACAGTCTGTATGATTGAGTCATGGTAGATAGAAAAGTTGAGCTGTAAGTTTTGAATGATAATTTTCTGCATATATTTAAATTAGATCAACCCAAAAGAAAGTGAGTATTAGTTATTTAAGTTGAGTCCATTAAATATGATCTCAGTTGTTTGTAAGGTGAGTACTTGAAATACGTATTGATTAGTGAGGATATCCATTAGATGGAAGGATGGACCAAAGGCTATGTGTTAGGAAACATCCAATTGGAATGTTAGAATGCTTACCCCTTTTAAGATCATAAATTCAATTTGAGTGTCATAAATAACGGACAGATAATCTCTTAAGTCGGCTAAGTTGGTAATTATCTAAACGATATGGAAAATACAATACTAACGATATTTAAGTTTGACATTTAGTAATGGTGGAATTGCATTGTCGGACATGACCGTAATAATTATCAATAAAAAGATATGCTCTATTTGCTTTCTGGAGACACTAATATCCCTAGTATATTCGACTAGAATTGAAATAGGGGTTCAATAAATTTATGGGATCTTTTCTAATTTAACAATATTCACAGTAAAATGGGCATTCTTAACATGCCATATTCATAACAGTCAATCGTTTTGTTCCATATTAATCCGATTCGCATGAGACACATTAATCGCCAAACAAAGTACAATAAGTAGAATTCACCAAGATACACTCATTAATGATTACTGAATAGCCATCAACACAGGAAAGTGGATACAGACTCTCAGATGCACTATCTTCTAACAAATTGACTGGATATATCCCTGAGAATTAGAAAGCAAAACCTAGTATTTAACTGAATCGTTCATCCTTTTGAGTAACATAAGAAGTTGCACATTCAGTATAGACTTTATTATAAGAAGAGCATTTCAAACAGATACCCTTTAACCTATTATAATAATAGCCCTTTTGACATTCTCCACAATAATATTAATTAGAAGCTGGTTGAATGCACTTATTACAATTGAGCAAATACTGCTGGCAATTATGGATCAAAGTTCCTTTAGAAAAATCATCTGTCGCAGTCTCATAACAAACGGCATTTCCATCGAAATTAATGTATTAGTTTAAGCAATTGGTATCTTTTTGTTAAACAATCTCACAAATGCCAGTAACAAAATTAAATTAATAGCCTTGATAACATTAGGCACAACCAGTGACTAATTGATCCCTGCTAATTTATTTGTTAAAATGAATAAGTGAAATATAGCTTACATCATCCTCATAATATTCGAAACAGAATTTGCACTTCTGAATTGAACAAGGCAAACAAAGATCTGAATCATAAGATTAAAAGTAGTTATCTTCACATGCATTGCATTTACCATACGGAAATGATAAGCAATTTTTTATTGGTGATTATTGAACATCAAAAGAGTTGCATACATATTCTCTAAAATAGAGTAATCCAGCTGAACAACTAAGGAACGGTCTCTTACATTTGCCATCGATGAAATAACTTCTGAGTTGACAAATAATGTAAGTTGGATTGGACAAGTGTAAATATTGAGATAAATAGCAACTTGCGAAAAAAGGTAGGGTTAAACATAACTAGCTACAATATTCACACAAAATCAGCTCGAAATCTTGAAAAACATAAACATCATATTAATCATCCTAGAAAACCAATAATTACACAAGGTTATCATTAGGTTTGTATGGAGAATTATCATCATTCATATCTATTTAAACCTAAGTTTTTAGACATTTTGGCTCGTAAACCCAACTATTAGGATTTGCAAGACAAAGAAAGCATGGATATTTTCTATTGACTTTTGGACTAGCATATAGCAATAGAACAAATAAATTACCATTGATAACAAACATTCTCATATTTAAAATATCCAAAGGAGCAAACTACATTAGGATATTCGCTATCGTATCTTGGATCAAGAGACAACGGTATTAGTTTCTCTTTTCTTTAAGGATACCCATCGATGCATGAACTAGAACCGACCTCCAAATATCCAGTTCTGCATAAGCATTGATTGGTTTCCACATAATAATCCCTGTTTCTAGATGCCTAACAACTCAAGCATTAATTTGAATAAGGGCCAAAACAAGTTAGGCAATTTATATGGCATGATATTGGAAGAGGAGAGGCACTCCCCAACCTTGAATAATACCTTAATTAATTAAATTATCCCTGTGTATTACTATAATAGTGGGTTTAATCTTTGATATATCCTCCAAAAAATATAGTTTGATTTGTATCTGAGTATAAGTAAACTTAGTCCAAAATTAACACAACATTGTCTTGAGGTTGTTAAGGAAATGACAGTGATATAGAAATTTAGTTCTGTCGATAAGCAATAGATAAGTGATGCCACTCATTCAGTGATTTTGGGATTAAAAAATGAAGGGGTTTTTGGATTGAGTTAATAGTATTAGTTGAAATTACAGGGAACGTATATGATTGGCAATCTAATTGAATTGAAGTTAAATCTTTATAAATCTAGTATTATAAGTTAATCAATTCATTTTAATCACCAATATTGGCATTTGGACTTGCTAATATTTTTAGTACATTAACTTTATCATATTCATTAGTCTTATTCACCTTAATCCATGTGCCTATTCCAAAGCATTTGTTAATATTGGAAGTAATTTGATGGGTTTCAAAATGTGTCTTATCGAAGGTTCTTAAAGACATAATTTCATAATAGGAGTTATATGTGCAAGAAATACTCTAAGAACTAAACTTGCTACTCTTATCCAAAACCTGCAATCTGATTGGTCCCTGAAAGAATAAATTGTAATACTGCCCAATCTATGATTTATTGATTATTCATACATCTTATGTCTTTCCAGCTTACAATTCCAATTATTCTGATACTTCGATGTTAAATCCTGAATAAATTTTGTTTAGGAAATTTGTCATATTCTAATTTTGATAACATGTGACGTTGACTTACTTGAGAGCCATGTTGTTTCTTAATTCCAAGGTGAACCAATTGCCTTCAATCAACAATGGATCTTGGGGTAATTCAAATAAGCCCAAAGTCCTTGTTTAAGTTACATCATTGATCAAATGCAATTCCATGCATATTTTAAAAGCTGAATCTATTGTTAGGTAAGCATTGACTGCAATGGATTTATCTGAGGTCAAAGAAAATATAATATATTTATTTTGGTCGGACTGGAAATTGTTGTAATATTAGTAGGACAACGGAACGTATTTGAATTCAGCAGTAATATATATATACTGTTGGAGGTAAGTCAAATTTAACTATTAATTGAATTGCTATTGAGTTGGATTGAGTGTTTGAGTTATTGTGCTTATGGCTGATCTAACTTCTTAAATCAGGCATAATATCCCAATAAATAGTAACATATTTTGGATTTATTTTATTAATGAGCACTAAATAAATGATATTTAATAGTGAATTCATAATTTGTTGTTTGAATCAAATATTAAATTTTTGAGTAATACAAAATGCCAATAAGTTAAATTATTAAATATATTGAATTTTAAATGGAAAAAGCAATTATATTTTGGAGAATTCATCATATAGATTAATTACTTAGTTTATTATTTATTGATTATTATTCATTCCTTATAGAGAATTAAAATAACCCCATTAATTTGAAATAAGAATAATGGTAAAAATAACAACAAATAATTAAAATTAAATCTGACTTACTTTACACATTAGTATAGATCTTTTTGATGGTATTAACTTTTGAAGATCCTTTTAGAAAACAACCTAAATGGAAACCATTCAGCTCTAACTCTCTTTATCTGTAATTTCTTAATTTACTATGCTAAATTAACATCATAGTGGTTTATTCGTATATTTTTATTGTAATTAATATAAATAAAAATTATGTAAAAATTCTCTAATTCCTTTCTTAGATTAGCAAAGGTCTATACGAGAATCAGTGGTTGTGGCAATTGTCACTGCTGCCAAAATAAGGATTGTAAAAATAATAAAAACAGCGAACAGATTCCAATCACTAAAAAATACTCTCATTTGATCAATTACAAAGAGACTGATTAAGTCACAGAAATCCTAACTGAAGTTACGCAAAATACTGACAATAAGGAGTTTGAAAAAGGCAATCAACCTTTTTAAACATTTAATAAGAAGAATATTAACAAAAGAGTTTGAATTAATTTAATTTATGAAATTATTATACGATAAAGCATTGTTGTTGCATTCTAGAAATGTATTAATTCTATAAATTAAAGTAAGTATATTATATAAATAAAATTCATTAAGATGAGCAGAGAGAATCTAGGAATTCCTTTTGAGCTGAACTGAGCTTTGCTGAGCAATTAATCATCTCTTTATATTTGTCTGGAGCGATTAAACAAAATGAGACTGATTTTCGAATACTTGAGGTCTATACAAGTTGAGAATTGTGATTTGATTTGAGAATGCTTTTAATGGTGACACTCTAATCAAGTTTTTTGATCATAGAGTATTTGGATTAGTTAGAATTCTCTTAAATCTCTTCAAATGAATGACTTGTTAGTTATATTTCATCATCTGAGCATACTGATTCATCTATTATTTTTTGTATTTCCTTCTTCTATTAGTTACTTTATTTCAATTCTTAACCCACTTCCTCGTTTAAGTTGATATCATTAGTAGTAATAGGGATTTTTAGGCAAGTTGATCCCATTTTTGGTAATTTAATTACAAATTGATGCAAACTCTTTAAATGCTATTAATACTCAAAGACCTAATAAATTCTGATTCCTATTTGAGACTATGCAATAATATTGAATATTCTATGATTTATATAATTAGATTTACTTTGATACCTTTTAGTAAAACCTATTGAAGTAAGTCATCATCATGAAATTGTTTAGTATTACAGAACTCTAAGGCCTTTTCAAATTAGGAAAAAAAAAATACTTAATGAAAAACTCATAAGGAAACTGAGAAAAAAACAAATTCTATAAATAAATCTCAAAATCGTAATTGAATGATATACTTAGAGTAGTCAAATTTTAACTACAAACTCTTAGATCAACTACTTTAGATATAATAATAGTGTTGATTGTCACTAGCAAATCATTTAAGAATTTTAATTAATCTTATATTCCAATTAATACAATTAAAGTGTTAGAGAAGAATTCATATTATTTACTATTTCTTTCTGAGTGGAAGTTTAGAAGATTAAACTAAAGGAACAGATTTAAATGTTAAAGATATAGGAAAGTATAGAGAGCACAAAATTAGACTTTGGTAATTGTTTAGAAATGCAATACTAAATAAATCCCCAGAGGAGTTTAAATTCAAGAAAGATTAGTAAAACTAATTATCAATATTCTCAGGTTTATTTGTGATGAACAAAAAATTATCCAAAAAGTAAGTTATTTGAACCAAACCTAAGGAGGGTTATTTGAGAAACAAAATGTTATTGGATCTAGCTCTAGCTTTCATGTTCAGAAAATTTTCATACAATTTGGATTCTTGTAAAGCCTGGCAAAGAGTGACCCTCAAGTTGTTATGATTTAAGGTTACTCTCTGTATCTTGATTTGATGGATTAGAAGTCTTTCATCCTAGGTTCATTTGAAATTTGATCTTATGTTTTGCTATTTCTCATTTGTTTATTACAAAATTGGTTTATCAATATTATATTAATATTGTTTAAATGATAAGAAATATCTTGATACGAGGAAAAAGTGTTCCGTTTTTAAAAGGAGAGAATGTTTTGATGGATCATTTCAATAAGGTGGAGTAGGCGAAGAAATTTTAAAATTATTTAAACTCCTGGGAACAGTCAAACGTTGAAGTCAAATAAATAGAGGTATCTTACGTGTACATGTTTGGATAAAATGTTGGTTTTGTCAATTTAGTGGTTGATGCATATTTGAATGGAATCAGGTTGCCAGGCTTCGTATTTCTGAGAGGGGATGCAGTGGCAATTCTCTTGTTAGTCAATAAGAAGATGGTGCTTACATAACAGTTTAGAGTACCTGTGGGTAAATTTACAAGAGAAGCACCTGCTGGTATGATGGACGAGCAAGGAGACTTTGGAGGAGTGGCAGCAAAGGAGATCAAAGAGGAAACAGGAATCAGCATTTAGCATAATGAGATGCATTATTTATAGGATATGCTCGTATCTCCAGGAGGAAGTGACGAAGTGATTCATTTGTTTGTTGTAGAGAAGAATATGGAATAGGCACAATTGGATGAGTTGTGTTAGAAGACACATGGAGAAGAAGGGGAAGGAGAATAAATAAAGTTGGTGATCCAAGATTTTACATGGGAAAATGTATTAAAGACTTAGGATTCTAAATTGATAGCAGCTGCAGCAGCGTATTATAGTAAAAAATAATGAAACATATATCATATTAATTAAATATGAAATTATTTGATCTAAATAAGACAATCTAATACTATTTTTAGTTCAATTTATTTATATTATAATGTATTGATAATCAAAACTAATTGAATTAAATTATTAAATATATATCACATCTATCCAGTATTGTTAGTACGTTATTTGATATCACTAGATATCAATTAAGAACAGAACATTTAAATTTGAAAGTAATCAATAAAATATATGTTCTTATTATGAGTATGGTGTAAATTCACTTGTAAAGAAGGGAACTCACTTTAATATAGTTAAATTTTAAATGTACTGATCCATCTAAATAAGCATGAAATTATACTTAAAATAGTTTTTATATTTCTGATTAATTTATTATTGAACCTAAAGGGAAAAAACAGGATATGGATAGGGGAGATAGGGTTAATTTATATTTTGGTATAATTTTAAGTTATCAAAGACTAATAGATGATAAGAAATATTTTAATAAAGTTAATCACTAGATCCAAATATCTTACCAGTTCTATTTCATATAACAATATATTAAAAATCCACTCATTATTAGACCCATATTCTTAAATGAATCAATAATTGATCATCTGATTTGAATGATGGAACAAATTAGTTTTATTGAATGATTTAGGCTTCTATGATATCATTCCTTTCAATTGAAGAGCTGAGAACATTTTTGTACTTGTTGTATTATTTTTGCCAACAACTCATACACAAAATCTTCAAAGGAGGTGCTAAATTATAGGTTGAAATCTCTGTTAATTTAATTGAGTTTTTCATCTTTTTAGAAGGCGATTTGAATTTCAAAACTTTGCCTAGTGATTTATGTTCATTTAATGAATCAATCATAAAAATATCTCCATATTTTTATTATTTCAAATAAATGATTGGTTTATTAATTATGGTGTCAAGAAATAAATTAATCGAAATTGTAAATAGAGACAAAAATGTTTCAGACTTTAAATTGAATTAATCTATTAGTCAAGACATTAAAAGTGAATGATCACTGATGTTATAATTTTATTTAAATGTAGAGCAATGATGGTGAATTGGCTTGACTAAATTTATAAGAATTGGTAAAAACTATTGAATTTCTCCAAAAAGAGAGCATTTAGACAGATCTGAGTAGATACGAAGTTTTCTCACTGACCATTAGAATTTAAGAAGTTCTGCATAATATTTAATTTAATTATAATGGCAACACACAAGAAATAAGTTAATTCTCTCTTTAACGTCCGCTTTTTTCCTGAAAAACCTCCATCGAATAATGTAGTCAAGGCACGAAGCCCTGTTATTTATCCAACTCACAGATTATAATAATAGCGAATGGCGACAATAAATCTGAATTAATAGAATTAGGAGGCACCACTGAAAAAACCTCAATTATCGCGTTGTGGGAGCATGGGGATGTAAACAGAAGTGCCATGCTCGGAAACTTTAACAAAACTGTTGGAAATAGAAAATGACATTCAATCTACTGAAGTGGAGACTATAAGCATCGACAAATTGCAGAAGTGGAGGAAAGCTTTGGTGGATCAATGTGAACAGATGGAGGAGTAAGTGGAGAAGCAGGATAAGGATGGTCATAAATATGCATTCAAGGTGGTGCCTCATACTCAGATGATAGAAAAGAGGATAGCGGAGGAAATTCAAAATCGAGAAAAATTATAGGCTCAGACTTCTCAGATGATTAAATATTAAGAATAAGAAATTAATTAATTACTTTAAAAGATCTAGGCGTTGCAAGAGTCCTTGAAGTGATGATATATTCTTATTTTTTATGTAATTTATATTTTTTCAAGGATTATCATAAAAATAATTTTTAAATTTATGTAAGCTTTATCTCTTTAGAAGCTTGTGTATTCAGCACAATAAATGGCTTAGAAGGAACATTTTGCTGGTAGTTGGGATGCCCTGGTAGATATGTTCGACAAACGTCTCCAACTCTACAAATACAACCGAGTTGCCATAATAACTGAATGTAAACCAACCATAGGTGTTGAGTTTTATCCTGCTATTAAAAATGAGAAGGATCTTTTGAATCACATCATGCGACTTCACCTCTATTTGCCCTAGGTTTTTTTTAATTAGGCCTAATTTTACGAGTTTAGCACAGCTCTTGATGACCGGAATATATTCGATAGAAGGAATGTAGGGTATTTTGTTATTCTCATTGAAGTTCTCTTTTGGGCATGGCCTTTATGGGAATCGTCGGCTTCTTAGCCTTGGGTTTCACGATCATGGGCATGATAGCGGGAGGAGTTCTCGGAGTTATGCTTGGTAGATATGCAGGTCGCCGTATGAAGAAGACATTTACATCCCAGAAGGTCTTATTGGAGTTTGACATCTATTCGATCAGATTACGTTGCTTTATCAAATGGGCAGAGGAGAGAGGTAAGACCTACAGATGCAATGTCAATTTTGTAAGGTTCATAGCAGAAAAGTTGTTATTGGAGACAAAGACTGCTTTGCATTACAAATAATTCAATGCTGATCAGTAGAAATAAGCAAGAAAAATCATACTTAAAGTAGCTGAACTCTTCAAAGAGAAACATTTCATACACGCTCTCATTCTGTCTCTAAAAATGTCTCACGAATACTTACGCATCCTGAAGTTATTGAGTGAAAACAGTGAATTGAATCGTGGAGACATTGAAGAATTTCAGCACTTCAAAAGTTTTAGATCTGAACTTGAGGTTTGTTTAATGAAGGCCATAGACAATGTATTGAGGCCATTGGTTAGGTTGCTGGAAGACTCAGATCCAAAATTTAAAGTACTGTAATAGATAAGGGACTAAGCCAAAAGTTTCCTAATTCAAAAGGAAATCGTTCAATTGACTAAGCAATTCCCAGATCCACAAATGAGGATTACCTATATTAAGATGTTGGCTGAGAAGATGAAACTACCAATAAAAAATGACAGTATAATTTCATATTTGAAGAAACAACATTTCAGAGATATTGAACAAATTGGCATTGTAATAGATCAGCATGCTGACTAACAAATAGAATAACAGTAGGGAGGAGAACTTAAGTAAATCGAACTGAAGATTATTCAAGAAGAGAATGATCAAAATATGTCTCCTAAACATTAATTGAAATCTCAATTGTCAGCTGGTAGTGAATCTGAGTTTTAACCACTACAAGAGGAGTATCCAAAATCAGCACAAAAACAATAAGAACTATAATTAAAAATAACTCAACATCCAAATTTGGTGTTCATAGATTCTAAAGAAGGAGACTTGGTTGTCCAAAATTCTCTGGCCTAATCTTTGAGTTCAGCTGATATCAAGCAAATCCTTGAACCTGAGTAGCAAATCTCTTTGAAACATCACTAATCAGTTGAAATCAATCAATAACTTGTATAATACTCTGAGGAGACAACCAAAAAGTTTGATCTCTTTTTCCAATTTTTTGAGGAATCAACGGACACTTGGGAATGTGTTACCACTAAAGAAGACATCTACATATACAAATCAATGAAGCCGGGTTGTGGTAGTGTCTTTCTCAAAGGTCATTCATTTATATACGGTCACGATTAATAGGTGGTCTTCAATGCAGTGTACTAGAAGGAATTTAGGACAAAGTGGGATAAAATCATGCAGAAGTTCAATATAGTAAGACATGAACGAGAAGACATCGATATCATGTATTATGTTGTGGTTCCTCCAATACCAATAGTGAGCACAAGAGAATGGCTGTAAAGGAGAGTATTGAGATATGACTTTCCATATAAGGGACAAATTTGTCTGCTGTTCTACTCAGTAGATCTGCCAGAATTTCCAATTTCAAAGAATCCCGTGCGAGCGCATACTGAAATTGCTGGTATGTTGAATTTACTTTATTTTAAGGTTATGTATTTGAGAACACTTCCTCTGGCACTAAAATTACGTTTGTCTCTAATAATGATATCAAAGGCTCAATTCCTAAATTGTTGGTTAATCATGCTAGTGCAAAGGGTCCATTTGGGTGGTTTGGCAATTTGCGCAAGGCTTGTGATTTATACAGAAAACACAATGGTGATCTCAGTAGAATAGTTATATCATGAATAAATATATAATCAGTTATTATTTGTTGTGATTCCCTCATTAATTATAATATAAATTTGCTGTTAAATTTTTATGTGGTAAACTGCAAACTCAGTTCTATCGATTATTACAAATACTTACGAAAACACAAGAGGAGTGGAATGTTTGGACAAGAAACCTCAAATCTAGGACTCCATAGATGAAGAAACTCGAAATAATTATAGTGAGAATGAGGATTTCAATCAGGCAGATAAAGGTATTGATCATGTCTAAATTAGAATTCGATCCTACTTAATGGAGTTTAAGAAACTTTGAAATGGGTAGGTACCTCGGAAATGGCAAATTTGGACATGTTTACTTAGCGAGGTATTCATTCTTTTATATCCGATTAGGGAGCGTGAAAGTAAATTCATCCTGGCTTTGAAAGTGATAAGCAAAAGACAACTCAATCTCTGTTAATTGACTGGATCTCTAACCAGAGAAGTAGAAATACTCACACATCTCAAACATCCAAATATTATTAGTTTTTATGGCTTCTTTTAAACAGAAAAACGTGTTTACTTGATGCTAGAATGGGCTCCATTGGGAGACTTGTATGGTTTAATGAAGAAGTAATAGAATAAGAGGTTCAACGAAAAAATGGCATCAAATATTATCAAGCAAATAACTATGGCTATTGGATATATGCATTCAATGAATGTGATACATAGAGATTTGAAACCTGAAAACATTTTGTGTTTCAATGACGATGTGTTCAAGATTTCAGATTTCGGTTGGAGTGTTCACACACCATCCAATCGAAGGAAAACACTATGTGGTACATTAGACTACTTATGTCCAGAAATGATTAATTATCAACCTCATGATAATAGAGTGGATGTATGGACTATTGGAGTGTTAGCATATGAATTAGTAGTTGGTAATTATTTAGATTATGAATAGGGAGACCGCCTTTTGAATCTCACAATGAGAATGACACAAAAAGAAAGATCTAACATTTGTAATACCAATTTCCGTAGTGGAGTAGCTCAGATTTTCAGAATTTCGTAAAGGGAATCCTTCAACACGATTGCAATAAGAGACCCACAATCTAATAGATTTTAAATCATCCATGGATTGCTTAATGAATTACTAATATATATTATAATAATTAAATAAATAAATTTGAAAAATCATGGTATGAATATATATAGTTATTCATTTCAGATTAGATTCATCTTGTTGTAGAATAGATAGGGGAAGACGAGACTTTCGAAATGGTATGTGTATTATGATGATGCTGAGAAAGTAAAATTGCAAAATGAAGTTCATCGATTAATAGTTTGTCGAGACACTAAGCACACTAACTTTTTGGAAGTATTGAGAATTTCATCATAATTAGTTTAGGAATTATAAAATCATCTACAAAAGATATGCAGGATTGTTTTTTGCCTTGTGTGTTGATGTGAGTGACAATGAATTAACAATGCTAGAATTGATACATTTGTATGTCGAGGTATTAGACAAATACTTTGGAAATGTTTGTGAATTGGACATAGTCTTCAATTTCAATAAAGTAAATTAATGACTCTACTATTGCAAGGCATACTCTATTTTAGATGAAATGATTGTCGGAGGTGAGATTGTCGAAACTTCAAAGCAAGTCATAATTAATGCAGTCAAGAATATTGAATTATTAGATTGATACATTATATATATCATTTATTTTTCTTTTTTTCAGCAGCCTTTGCATCGGCAATCCATTTCAATTATTCATCAACTTCCTTCCTGTATCTCATCTCATTTTTCATTCTCTTTATTTATTGCACACTCTCCTCCACAAATTCATGATTCAAATTAAGCACTTCAGCCTCCTTCAACAATCCCTCCAATCCTATGATCATTTGTAAAAGATACCCTTGATGTTCTCATCCAAAGATTTAACATCATTAGCCCACTCTGGAATAACAAACTTGGGTTCCTTCTTCTTTTTCTTCTTCTGATTCTACAATGCCAACTTCAAAGGATCAATAGGTTTCCCTGTGATTGGATCAATAGGTTTCTTGGTCTTGGGATCCCATTTAATAGGATCTGGAATTTCTCTTGCAGGATACTCATTAAACATCTTCAATATTTTCTTGGCTTGAATAGCCTTAGCCATCTTATCCCTTAATTCCGAGGCCTGATCTATATATTACTTATCCACTCCTTTATCTGTCGCTATAACTACTTTATCATTCAACACAACCACCTGTTCAGGCGTTGACAATCCAATATCCAAATTATCTAATTCGAATTATAGATTTCTCTATCAATACTATTTAAATGTACCTCTGCTCTAAGTCTCTCCATCTCCTTCTCAGCTTCCTCCTTAACATGAGCATCAATCTTAACATCCCTATTTACTGCATCGTCTAACATTGCCTGAATCTAATTGACAGATTTCAAGATAGTCTTATAATTAGGCACATGTTTCAAAGTACTCAAATAATCCAATATCACATTCTAAGTCCTCAACTTCTCCTATTCAATCAAGGCGAATTTATAATTTTTGGGATCAATTTCTATCCTTTAGAATTCTTCTTTTCCATTCTCATTCTTAATTACTATTCCCTTTTCAATCTCATTCAATTTCTCTGTCAACAACTTATGATCTTACTTATCAATTATGCTCAACAATTCTTCTGTGTGTTTCTATATTGTGTTCCAACAATTCACGCATCTCCCTTCTGGCTTTTCCAAATCAGTAGATTCAGCATTCTCATATACCCATTCCATTCTATACTCCTCCTACTTCCAAAATTTTCGACAAGTCATACAAAAATATTTGGCTGTTTAACCACTCACTTCCAACAACTTAATCAACTGCAATATAAGGGCATTCGTTGCCAAATCCTTTGCTGTGTGTCCCCTTGTATTTGGTCTATCTACAGCTACTCCATAAAACAGGAGTGTCTAAAAGACTACCTAGTTCCCTCCTGATGCGGCCAAATGAACACTATTATTCCCGAATTGATCCACATCCTATATTAAAATCTCTAATTTTCTTATACCTCCCAACTCAATCCTGCCTTTAATAATAACCATACAACTTGCACATGTCCTTTGAAACATGCCCACATCAATGGAGTCGAGCGCACTTATTAATTTATCACTCCCTAAACCACCTTCTTTGATAATTATTATGGGAAAGTAAACACTGCAGATTATGCCCCACCTCCAGGACTTCCTCCAAAATAAGTGGACTTGCTTGGAGATGATTGATTCATCGGACTCGAATAAATGGGCATTGTCTATGCAAAGTTCTACAATATCAAAGCCATCTCTGGAACATATGGTGCTGCTGCTTAACGAGACAATAAAACACGCACTATTTCCGTATACCCTCTACATGATGCCCACATTAATGGATTCCATTTTTTCTTGTCTTCATACAAAACATTTGCTCTTTTATCTAAACAACGCTGGACTGCTGTTAAATCTCCCTTCTAACATGCAGTTAATCTAATCGGCTAATTATACTTTCATACAATTGTTAATGCCAATCTCCCTTCTATCTCTTTTCATCTTCATCCATATCAGACTCCTCTTCTATCGGTTAATCCATCAGTTATTTTTCTGGGTCCATTGTTTGTTATTAAATTTTATATTATAAAATAATGTTATTAAGCCTATAATTTTTAATTCTTTAAAATTCAACCAGAATGGCAACAGATTATTTATATTTTCAATCAATATTTTATCGAGCCATTTTTTCCCTCAAATGTCACATATCACTATAACCACGCTCATCTTGTTCAAATTGCTTTAAGTTGTCCATCTCAAACTCTCACAAAGTACTTATTACTTCTTTGAAAATGAATACATCCCAACACATTTTCCAGTTATATCCATTCCCTTAGATTTTGACATTTCAAATCAATCTCAAATATAATCATTAGTCCAAGAATAAAATCTCACAGAGGAGTACAAATACTCAATTACACCCAAAGCGAAATTGTTTTCATTAATAAAATCTGAAAAGCAAGATATTGAAATTGTTTAATTGGAAGATCAAAAACTTACTTTTCTATACCAAATTAAGAACTATCTATCTAATAATTAGTTGCTAATTAATCTCAGCAATTACTCTATTCCATTAACAGGACAAAATTGTTTCTCCTTATTCTACCTAAAAGAGGAGTCCTACCTTTTAATTTGTAAAATACCAGAAAACAAGATAGCAATACAAATACTTAATTTGAATCAGCAATCTAGCCCATTAAACTTTACTACTAAAGCCCTAAATGTTTAGGACTACAATCCCCTTTGCGAATTCGAAACCAATTTTGAGTATTCATTGCTTGTGATATTCGAAAAAAATTGCCCACATTAAAAATTGGAGACTTTTTTCATAGATGAAAATAATCAAGAAATCATCAATTAAACTAATTTTATCTTGGAAGAATACAATAAGTCCAACCAACTCATTACTAAGATTAACATTTGCTCTTCAACTATTTTACAGATATAGACAAATAATGAAAGTTTAATATTAGATCTTAAATCGTTGGATTTATTAAATATTCTACTTTTCGATCAAAAATACTATTCTAATGTCTTCCAATGTATAGAATTGCCAATTGTACAAGTTAGAGATAATTAGTTGAGATTTAATAAATTTTCATTTAATGTTAGTACTGAAGGCTTCATTCAAGGTTTTCTTTTAAATCAAATATTTATTTTGCAAAAGAATGATCATGTAATAGTATATTATAGTGATAATCTGCAAATAGTTATAAGAAACTCATTTTAGTAGTTTTTTAGCCTATCAAACTTACCGTATACCTTAGGTGTCACAGAAAAAGGGGACCTGTTAATATATAGGATTAAGATACCTCGATTAAGCTTTACATATTAAAATTCAAGTAAAAGTCTGATTTTGGAGTATTAAAGATAATCCAAAAATTACATAGAATTACTTGATTAACAAATCTTGGATTTACAGATTTTATCTGAAAGTTAACCAAAGTTTCTAATTAAAAATAACACCGAATTCATAGGAATATCTGAAGCCTCTAGATTATAGTTTTTGTTAAATTAGATATAAATGTCTCTTCCCTTGTAAATAAAATAATTATATATAAATGAAAAACTGATAAATTTTTATGAAGAAACACGCTAATTAGGTTGCAATATCGATATCGGTAATCTAAACCAAATTTTTATTATTATTAGTTTAGGAGATGATTCATTTCTGATTCTGTATATTTAGAATGACGCAACTCAAATAGTAATAACAAGATGTGCTAAAGGAACGTTGTAAATTATTAAGAAAATAAAATTCGCAAAAGGATTTATAAATATAATTAATTTTAATTAAAACCAATTTTGTGTTGTTCAAGAAAATTCATTAAGGATCTATAAATTCTAAAATTAATAATTGCTTGGAAAATATTATACCTTCAATCATACTATAATTGCCGCTAGTAATTTAAATAACGCAAATATTTTGGGCCTTGTATTCAAAGATTGTAATCAAATATCCTATTTCATTGATAATGATGATTTATAAATCCATGAAATCAAGTCATAATATTTAGAATGTAATGGCAATAAATAACAAAAATCTGAATTATTTTTTATTACCGAACACTAGATATTTTTTAAAAACTAAGAGTTGTATCAAGAATAATTAATACTAAAAGAAACAATTATAAAAGCTGAAGTTATGCTACATTTTCGTAAAATTCTTCTTTTTACATAATATTAATAGAAGCTAAAAATACAGCATTTCAGTTTCTTCTCCTACGAATTATAATTTTTATATGATTGCCCTTTGTATAATTATACTCTGAAGATCCCATTAAACTATAAGCTTCAAGGTCCCTTACTATCAGTATTAGCAGAAAATTCCTAGTAATAGTCTGTTTTATTAGTTTATAATACCAACAATGAAGCAATTAATTCACTAATTTAAGTTATTGAATTAGATTAAGATCACATCCATTTTGATTTCATCTTTGGGAGTCAGAACCTTTTATATTATTATTATCAAAATGCCTTTTAAATAAGAGAGTTGGGAACTTATACAATTATTTTTTAAAATTCTATTAAATAAATATCTGCATTCAAAGAATTAAATTATAATTTCACTTTTGGAACTCCAATTCTTAATGAAATTATTAATTACAATTTTACAGTAAAACATATCAACAATGATTACAATATCATGCTGATTTAGAATGATACTCTAAGGTTGAACTCAAACAATATTTTGGATATGTCAAATATATTTAGTAATATTATTTCAATTGAAGTCGTCTCGTAAAATTACTAGTTAATTCGCCCTTTAACATTTACTAATGAAAAAATGACTTGTGAACTTTATTAAAATAATTGTTGTTTCAATTAAAATCAACTTAAATGTTTCAAAAATAATTAAATCTTTGTCTACAAGTCCCCTGATCTCCGCTGTTATGTCATAGCCATTTATTTTAATGATAGTCATTCTGAATGCACTATTATTTGCTATGCAAATTTAAGATATTAGATGATAATGATATCATTCCAAAATTATTACTAATCTATTAAACCTCAAATGTATGAATAAAAGATTCTAGAAGATCCTGAATTTCAACATTATATTAATGTAGACGATTTAGAGATTATTTTTGCTGATAGAGATCTTGTAATTGTAAAGCCAGGAAAAACCAATTAAATTTTTGTTATCTTAAAATTATAGCAAGGTTAATAATTAGGTTTTAATTACTCGAATCGAGAGAATACTTTACTTTCGGTTAGTAGAATCAAAGATGATTATTATGTCTTTTTATAATAAAGTTAAGATAATATATTGTATTCGATAGTGACAATTAATGTCAATAGGACAAATGAACGGTAATAAATATTTTATAAGAAACAAATACAAGATTAAATGTGCATTTCTAATAGTCAATTCATAGACGCCTCTGAAGAAATTAAGTAACTACTTCCGATCTATTTTCATAAGATTAAGACTATTGAAACTACTTTAGTCGATGATGTTCTAGTTATAGAATTACTCATGCTGTTTGAGATATAATTTGGCTTTGTCATTAGAATAAGAATGGATACAATAAAATATGGAATTTGTTAGATAGATGTTCTATAAACTTTAAGGTATCCACATAATTCCTAGTTGAGTCAAATATTTTATGTAAATAAAGACTACATAATAATTTCAATTATCAGATTTAATATTCGCAGTTTAATTCTTTATGATAGATTTTAAGACAAAAACTTATCGTTGATTCATTCAATTGATGCGTTCCCTGAAAATAATTACAAAAAGATAGGTAACATAAATTATTATATAATAGAATAATTCAACAACAGTCATCTTGCTCTTGTGATACTATCTAACATCTTTTACGAAGTCTAAATTATAGCTCTCTCATAATATAAATTAGAATGCATAAATAAATGCAACTTAGCAGCCACTTTAATATTAAAGAATGAAGTATCAAATTTAACTATTACTGTTCAAAATAATAATACTGAAAATCCTCTCTAATATAATATAAGATTGATTACAATAATATTTGACTTGATATCAATATCATTATTTTTATAATTTGGAAAAAAAAAACAAAAAATGGTATGAACTCGCGATGACAAGAAGGTTGATAATGATTACATATATAATTAGAGTATAGTATAATATTAATTCTTGCCTCCTCCTTTAGCAAATATAATGCATTTTTTTACTTCATTAATATTGATATAGAACATTCATGGAATTTGTATATCAATGATCTCAAATATAATGTTTGATATTACCATTCTCAATATCTTATTTATGTAATTTTTGAAAAGGCTAAAATCATTCTTATTTATTAGAATAGTAAATTATTTTACATAGGGAAAATTAATTTTGGTATAAATCAAAGTGGAATCATAATTGTATTTTTGGGTTATGACGAGAAATATATCATAATAAATACCATTATTCTTAGAAGCTTGTTAAAGTAATTTTTATTTAAAATTTCTTATTCTGATTGAATCTGTTTTACACAACATTAATCAATATCATTTGTAAATTGTATAAATATCTTATTAGTTATAATATAATCAGTAAATTTCAGCATAAACCTCTGACAAAAACTTCAATGCAAAAAGCTACTAAGCAATCCCCAATACATTAAAATATAAGTCCATTCCAAAAGCCTTGGACGGGTTTTGGTTTTTCTTCATTGGTTTAAGGTTAATCAGAAATTTTATCTTGTTACTATTCTTCTTTCTAAGTTTCTTCTTCTATTGATTGTTTTAATTCCCAATATTTATCATCGTTTATTGGGTTGTTTAATAGTTGCTCTGAGATATCTTAAACTTATTCAGTCATTAAATTAATGATTATTCATTAGTGTGAACTTTTTGATTTATATTAAGAAAAATGTAGAAATTTATGTGTTGTGCAATTGATTAATTAATTAATAATTTAAACTAATGTTAGAATATTAGTTGGTTATAGCTGTCAGTAGAAAATATTTTTGAAATATAGATATAATTAATCAGGTTGGTTCACTTTATCTTTCAACATTTCATAATTTCTACAAGTGAATCTCCAGACTAAATTTTGAATTATATTTTTGGCATGAAAATAATTCTCCCATTATAAGCAGTCATTTTACTTGTGGCGATCCGTCAGTAAACAGAATGTCTTTAAGATCCCTCCTTTTGAAACATCCTATTAAATCTGACATTTTTGGGTTTTTGCATTATGAATTTCTAAATATTAGCTAGAATTAATGCTAGAATTAATTATTATCATAATTATTTGCTCTAAATTAAAATTCTAAGTCTAAATAGATCTAATGCTCCAAATATAGAATGAAAGGACTTCAGTTTTTCTAAAAATAAAAAGCAATATAAAATAATTTTGGGAGAATCCTTTAACTTTAGAATTGCTCATCTGCCTAGTTGTCCCGCCCTGCTTCTTCCATTCTATGCTAATTATTTAGAGGCCTAGTTATCGATATTTCTCTCTTTTAAGAAAAAGCGTGATTTGGAGAGTCATTTCTCATCTAAGTTCTGAAGTTTTCCCTTTTTTACCTGGATAGATTATCCCTGTTAATTATTAAATCTTGATATTTGAGAATAGGTCACATATTGAGCTCTTCTGGTTTATTTTTGGGTTTGTTGACCTAGTAGTATTTCCCATAGTTTAGCTCGAATTTCATATCCCAAACATCCATTAATTATATATAATATATTTTATATATTAAATTTCAGAAAAATTTTCTTACAATGACTATATAAATTGTAAATTCATCATATTCTTCTGCTTTTGATATTATTCTAGTATTTATTACAGATAATTAAGATTAGGAGGAAATTCCCCATCAATAAATATATAGTGGTTTGAGACTGGTTTTCGGTTAGATGACCCAGAATTACTGGAGATCTAAGGCTAGATACATCATTATGTAAAACTAATTCACAATTGTTTTGCAAATGTAGTTGATAATTATGAATTTAAATAAGTTATACAGTTTTTCGATTTTCATTATTTTTGATTAAAACGAAATGTGTTTCATTATAATAATCGATATCTGAAAATTCCTCATCTTTATAATAATAATCAATAATTTAAATTGGTGAACTTATATTGATTTTATAGAAATAAGCAGATGAAATTGAATTTTCTTATTTTCCTTTCAAAATGAAATTAGTATCATTTATTTTCTTGAAATTTTCATAATTAACATTGATATATCTAATAATTTATGATCTCATTATAGATTTGATAATCCTGGATTCCGTTAAATCAAAACTAAATTCGTAAGTGTAAGCTATATCTTTTGCGCTAAAGAGTATAAGAATCAAATTGATGTGTTAATTTTCATATGTTGAATTATAAATATAAAAAGATACTATTTTTTGATGATAAAATACAAATTGTTTTTATCCTTCTAATTAATTATCAGGCTTTGGGCAGTATTCAAACTAAAGTACTGAGTCTAAAGTTAATATTAAGATAATAAATGAAGATTCAAGCTTGTATAGAAGTTCAGTTTACTACACTTTTTGTGGAAAATCAATTTAACATTCTTATTTCTAATTTTGATTATCGTTATCCCTGTTTATCGAGTATATCACATATTAATACATATTTTATAAAGTTTGAAAGTCGTTTACTATGTTTACTATCATTTCATCGATATCAAAATGAACTGTTTCCAAATGTATGTAGTTTAATTTATTATTTAAATCTTATTTGATTGATCCATTTCCTGAAATAATAAAGTATTCGATTTATAAATTAATACTACTATAAAAAATGAGTAGGTTATCGCTATATTTTAAGATTGAATCTAATTATATAATTCCATTTACTAAGTTTAAGGTTTTATTTTAAGAAAAGTAATCAATAATTATCTTAGATTGAGAGACCAAGCAGAATTGTTGATAAATATCAATACAATGATCTAGTTCGACTCTTTTTATCAGTTAGATTGGCCTATTAAGAAATCCTTTACAAGTGCTACCCAAATGTAAGTTATCAATACTACCATAAATAGAATCCATATTTGTTATTTCATTCTAATTATTAATTATCAAGTTTTATTGTTAAACATCAAATTTATATCTTAATGAATTCTCAAAATTAGTTAGACTGAAGTGGATACTGAAATTAGAAGGGATGGAATATATGAAAGATTTAGCCTAAAATTTAATTTCATAATTTATCGTAGAATAATCAGTCATTCTTTTTGATTTTTATTTGATTTTCAAATATGGATAATGTATAATAATTTGGTCTGGCAGAATTTAACTGAAAATTCCAGTCCTATCAATCAAATCAATATTTTCGTAATTATCATACATTTTGATAATCTATATTAAGCAATGCCTTGCTTATTAAGTGATATCATATGTAAATGAATATTCTTACTCATTCTTTTTAGTTACTATGCTAAACAATTTTTATAAACATTTGACTTTAATCGGGAAAAGAATGGTAAATTCGTACAATGGCATTTAATATAGAAGAAGAATTTCATTTGTGGAAAAGTAATAGAGCTCCAATGAGATCAAATTGTCATTTTGTAATATTAACAATATTCTTTTATATGGTACAAATACGTGCGAATGAATTATTTACCCATTAACTTTTATTAGGACATTATTTTAATAAGGTAGTAATGGCATAATTTCAATAGTGCAAGTTTAATGATCAATGTATAATTATGGAATTCTGAAATCATTATATTTTTTCTATTGTTACTTCAAAAATTCTTCTGAATAAATGCTATTCTCTATAAANGCTATATCTTTTGCGCTAAAGAGTATAAGAATCAAATTGATGTGTTAATTTTCATATGTTGAATTATAAATATAAAAAGATACTATTTTTTGATGATAAAATACAAATTGTTTTTATCCTTCTAATTAATTATCAGGCTTTGGGCAGTATTCAAACTAAAGTACTGAGTCTAAAGTTAATATTAAGATAATAAATGAAGATTCAAGCTTGTATAGAAGTTCAGTTTACTACACTTTTTGTGGAAAATCAATTTAACATTCTTATTTCTAATTTTGATTATCGTTATCCCTGTTTATCGAGTATATCACATATTAATACATATTTTATAAAGTTTGAAAGTCGTTTACTATGTTTACTATCATTTCATCGATATCAAAATGAACTGTTTCCAAATGTATGTAGTTTAATTTATTATTTAAATCTTATTTGATTGATCCATTTCCTGAAATAATAAAGTATTCGATTTATAAATTAATACTACTATAAAAAATGAGTAGGTTATCGCTATATTTTAAGATTGAATCTAATTATATAATTCCATTTACTAAGTTTAAGGTTTTATTTTAAGAAAAGTAATCAATAATTATCTTAGATTGAGAGACCAAGCAGAATTGTTGATAAATATCAATACAATGATCTAGTTCGACTCTTTTTATCAGTTAGATTGGCCTATTAAGAAATCCTTTACAAGTGCTACCCAAATGTAAGTTATCAATACTACCATAAATAGAATCCATATTTGTTATTTCATTCTAATTATTAATTATCAAGTTTTATTGTTAAACATCAAATTTATATCTTAATGAATTCTCAAAATTAGTTAGACTGAAGTGGATACTGAAATTAGAAGGGATGGAATATATGAAAGATTTAGCCTAAAATTTAATTTCATAATTTATCGTAGAATAATCAGTCATTCTTTTTGATTTTTATTTGATTTTCAAATATGGATAATGTATAATAATTTGGTCTGGCAGAATTTAACTGAAAATTCCAGTCCTATCAATCAAATCAATATTTTCGTAATTATCATACATTTTGATAATCTATATTAAGCAATGCCTTGCTTATTAAGTGATATCATATGTAAATGAATATTCTTACTCATTCTTTTTAGTTACTATGCTAAACAATTTTTATAAACATTTGACTTTAATCGGGAAAAGAATGGTAAATTCGTACAATGGCATTTAATATAGAAGAAGAATTTCATTTGTGGAAAAGTAATAGAGCTCCAATGAGATCAAATTGTCATTTTGTAATATTAACAATATTCTTTTATATGGTACAAATACGTGCGAATGAATTATTTACCCATTAACTTTTATTAGGACATTATTTTAATAAGGTAGTAATGGCATAATTTCAATAGTGCAAGTTTAATGATCAATGTATAATTATGGAATTCTGAAATCATTATATTTTTTCTATTGTTACTTCAAAAATTCTTCTGAATAAATGCTATTCTCTATAAAGTAATAGTACCAATTAGTCGATTGATATGCATAGACTGTACCATCATCAAGAAGACAGAATAATTTCTTTTGATCAATCTTGCATTCTTTTATATCTAATAAAGACATAAAAGAATCTAACAATTCTATTTCATTCTTAGCAATAATTAAAAATGGCATGATTTAACGCTTAAAAATAATAAATATAGTAATTCGATCAATGTTTTCGGATATAAATTCAATTTATACATCAGAAGTTTTGCTCATTATTAATTTGTTCTTTTACATTTCATTGTTTTTTATATGAACATAAATTTTATTAAACTAATTTTCGTAAATTATAACAATAAAGTCAATTTCAAGTGAAATTAGTTTCAAAATCTTCCTGATAGGTAAACTTCTATAATGAGTGTAGATCTTGAAATTTTAATATTCTTAAACCTCCTTCTCCTAATATGATTCTAAATCTAAATAGAAAGGTATTGTCTTTGAAAGATTAATAAAATTAATAGTAAAAGCATTCCGATCTATCTCGTAGTTTCTAATGTGTAAATCTCCAGTCAATTCAATTTTCATAGGATAAATTATAGAATATTAGTTAATTGAGTAGTATTAGAAAATTTTGTGGCTAAAGCGCCTTAATTAGGTTTTATACGCCATTCCGTAATATGGTAAACCTTAGTAGTTGAAGGCTTTGTTAAGAAATAAAACCTTATAAAATTGAATCTTGTTGTTTTATTCCAGTGTTATAAGGAAAGGCAAGGTATTTAATTTGTAAATTTGTTTTACGTTTAGAATTTTTTNTTTTATTTGATTTTCAAATATGGATAATGTATAATAATTTGGTCTGGCAGAATTTAACTGAAAATTCCAGTCCTATCAATCAAATCAATATTTTCGTAATTATCATACATTTTGATAATCTATATTAAGCAATGCCTTGCTTATTAAGTGATATCATATGTAAATGAATATTCTTACTCATTCTTTTTAGTTACTATGCTAAACAATTTTTATAAACATTTGACTTTAATCGGGAAAAGAATGGTAAATTCGTACAATGGCATTTAATATAGAAGAAGAATTTCATTTGTGGAAAAGTAATAGAGCTCCAATGAGATCAAATTGTCATTTTGTAATATTAACAATATTCTTTTATATGGTACAAATACGTGCGAATGAATTATTTACCCATTAACTTTTATTAGGACATTATTTTAATAAGGTAGTAATGGCATAATTTCAATAGTGCAAGTTTAATGATCAATGTATAATTATGGAATTCTGAAATCATTATATTTTTTCTATTGTTACTTCAAAAATTCTTCTGAATAAATGCTATTCTCTATAAAGTAATAGTACCAATTAGTCGATTGATATGCATAGACTGTACCATCATCAAGAAGACAGAATAATTTCTTTTGATCAATCTTGCATTCTTTTATATCTAATAAAGACATAAAAGAATCTAACAATTCTATTTCATTCTTAGCAATAATTAAAAATGGCATGATTTAACGCTTAAAAATAATAAATATAGTAATTCGATCAATGTTTTCGGATATAAATTCAATTTATACATCAGAAGTTTTGCTCATTATTAATTTGTTCTTTTACATTTCATTGTTTTTTATATGAACATAAATTTTATTAAACTAATTTTCGTAAATTATAACAATAAAGTCAATTTCAAGTGAAATTAGTTTCAAAATCTTCCTGATAGGTAAACTTCTATAATGAGTGTAGATCTTGAAATTTTAATATTCTTAAACCTCCTTCTCCTAATATGATTCTAAATCTAAATAGAAAGGTATTGTCTTTGAAAGATTAATAAAATTAATAGTAAAAGCATTCCGATCTATCTCGTAGTTTCTAATGTGTAAATCTCCAGTCAATTCAATTTTCATAGGATAAATTATAGAATATTAGTTAATTGAGTAGTATTAGAAAATTTTGTGGCTAAAGCGCCTTAATTAGGTTTTATACGCCATTCCGTAATATGGTAAACCTTAGTAGTTGAAGGCTTTGTTAAGAAATAAAACCTTATAAAATTGAATCTTGTTGTTTTATTCCAGTGTTATAAGGAAAGGCAAGGTATTTAATTTGTAAATTTGTTTTACGTTTAGAATTTTTTCTCCAAAAAAGTTTTCAAAAGTAACTTCTGCTTCTCCATTGTACAACAAAATAAAGTTTCTCTCAAAATAGTAGATGTTTTAAATTTAAGATTCTACATTAACCTTTGAATTGAGAAAAGAGTAATTGATGGTTTCTCTATTCTTTACAGAGGATTATTCATTCAGAATATAAGGAAAGCAAGAATCTTAAATGTAAAGAAACCATGTTTGATATGGACTCTCTATTTTATTTACACTATGATTCTCTAAATTATAAGTACACATGAAAGTGCTATAAATCAAAATAATCAAATCCTATTTGCACAGTTTAATGTCTATCAACATGCTATCAGTTTGGAATGTTTCTTATACAAGCACTTTTGTGAAATTCTTATTAAACTGCAATCTCCCTTCTAATTCATCTATTTCAATAATCAAAATGATAGATTCTGAACAATTTAAAGAGTTTATTAATAGTCTATTGGATTTAAACTTAGAATCTAAGTTGCAATTATAAGGTTAATCAAATATAATTTTATCAAATATTTCACTTTAATGATTTAACAGAATATATTCAATTTAGTTATTGGAATTCAGACAATTAATAAGAAAAGTCTCTTCGTCAATATAAAAGGCATTATAACATGAATTAGAAGGGAGTGATATTGAGTTCGAGATTATTTCATTTACTATTAAACCTTCATTGTACAAGGTATTATTTATTCTAATTTTACAATCTATTGATGAATGTTATAAGAAACAGATATTAATCTAGGTTCCTTAGTGACTAAAAAATTTAAATAACTTTGCATTATCATCCAAACTTAAATCAAACTCCTCGTATTTTTCTATTAACTTTTAAGAGGAGTAATTTAAAAATTTTTGTTTTAAATCTTCATCGTTCTCAAAGTGCATGCCCAACATACTTTCTTCAATATAATGCCTTTCATTTTCCAAAAAATATAAGTATTGTTCGTCTGTCAATTGTATTGTTGTGACTTCTTAGCAGATGCAATTAAACTAGAAGCTTATAAACAAAAATATAAAATTCATATTGATTAAAAGGTTTATTTATATATGTGGTTTGTTATAATGGTTAAATTTAATTATAATTCTGATAGATTGTGAATCAATTCTGAAAGTATAATTTAATTAAGGATAACATCAAATATAATGTGTTAAACATTCTATTTTTATTTTAAATCTTTCGATATAATTTATTAATATAAAAGGATTGATTAGTAGGAATTAGTGAACTTAATATTATTATTAATAAAATATCATTTAGAATAAGTGTAACAAGGATGAATTTATGAAATCAAATTAATTTACACTGCAAACCAGAATCAAAAGAATCAATTATCTCAATGAAAAAGTGGGAGGAAGAAAAAAAAATATTTCTCGAATTTAGTTTATAAGTGTGATTCATTATTATAAAGAAATCAATTTAATTATTATTAATCTATATTTATGTACAACAAAATGGTAATTGTTGATGATTTTATTTAGCAATTACTATTTCTTCTCCTATTGATTGTAAATTCTACTTATGAAAGCGAATGCAGTTGTGATGAACTAGGAGAGAGCGATTGTAAGTTAGCAAAACAATGTAAATTCGACTAAAATTAATGTCAAATAAAAGGTTGTTAGGATTATTCGATATCTGAGTGCAACTACATTGCCAACTGTAATTTAGAGAACAATGTATGTAAAGATCATTTTTGGTCTACCTGTGCAGATATACCATTAGAGGTTTGTGAATTACGTGAAAATTGTGCAATAAATAATCAAAATTAGTGCAAAGAATTTACAAAGTGTGAAGATTACTAATTTAGTGGGAATTAGAAATGTAATTTGAAAAATGCAAATTGTTATAATGGATAAGATGGGTATTGCAAAAAGAAAATACTAATTGGGAACTGTTCAGAAGTGGAAGAGGATTGTGAGAAGTATTAAATTTTGGATACAAAATAATGTGTAGTATCAACTGACAATAAATGTGTAAGTATACAAGTTACTCAATGTTCTAATATGAATGGAACACCTGCTTGTTCCTTATATGAGGAATGCAATTGGGATATAACCACAAGTATTTGCAGTGAAAAAAGGTGCAGTGATTTGAATTCACAAAATTGTAATGGAGCAATAAAGAATTTGAATGGAGATCAGATGATTTGCTATTGGGATAATGGAGTATGTCAGAAGATGAATTCGATTGATGATTTATCGGAAACGAATTGCTACTAATCAACAAATGGGTAGTACACCTGGAGAGATGGAGAGTGCCAGGAGTGTAGCTCATTTGGTGGGTTAGTAATACTGATAAATTATTTAATATATTTATTTTGAACAGCTAATATTCGATCATGAACTACAAGTATCAGATCATAATAATGAATAATGCTATGATGAAAACAAATAATGTTTGAGCATAGCAGGATAGACATTCTCCTCCAGCAGAAGTAGAGACCCATCTAGCAGTACCTAAGGTTGTGCTGTAACAGTTTCCTTATCCTAATCCTCCATAGTTTTAAGCAATCTGGCATTTTCCAGCAGTCGAGTCCCAACTACATAATTGATAAACACCTTTATTGATGGTCTCCATGACAAAAGTGCATGTTTATTGAGTTGTGTAATCAGAGCATAATTATTAGGAACAAACATTGTTTGTGTATTTGCATCCATATTTGGCTGAATTACATTCTGCTAATGTTAAGGGAGCACATTCGGTTGCTGCTGTGCATCCTGTGGAATCTCTCCACATACAGATTCCATCTTATGAAATATATCCTTCACAATATTGACTGGCAGTTAAGTGGGAACAAGAATGAAGTTGATTTGAAGAACCACACTTTGTGCCATCAGTGAATGGGCAATTGTTAGACATTTATAAGCATGCTACTTAGGTGGCTCCTGTTAATTGACTACAGAAGGTGAAGGTTTTGCATGAACTTCCACCTGAGGAGTTTGGGGTCCACATACACTTCAAGTTTGCAGCACATGCAGTAGCATCAGTTATCAAATTACAATCTAAAGTGGAGCATGAAGTTCCATTCCATGTGCATTACAGTCCCATTTTGGTACAATCACTCTCGTATGACAGTTAATCACATGTGCACGCATTTGATGAATAGAATTATCCTGAACTTTATCCACTGCTTCCCAAACATCCTACAAAGAATAGAGCGAATACGATTTTGATCATTCGATTTAAATAAAATAATTTATGTTCTGCATTTAATCAGAGCTTCCATTTAAACCCATAAAACTAGATAAGATACCTCAATCAAGAATCTTCGGAATCATCTAAGCTTGTCTATCCCCATAAATCAAAGAAACTGTTTGAGTGTTGTCCATAATACTAAAAATGAATATAGATATATATATTTTTATATCAATCGATTGAATATATTTTAATTAAACTGGAGTCTGTACTCAATTCTTGCAATGCCTCTAATGCAGAAAAACTGATTAATTTCTCAGAAGGAGATTCATCTATTACATTATACAAAGTAGTTGCAATAAATGACATTTGCTAAAAGAATCTCTAAAATTCCTCATCCTTTGGAACACTCAAATATTGATTAATTATATATGAATGTTCCTACTACTGTTTGAATGTCTTTTCATCATCTTTAAAATTTTATTATAATTATAGCACTTCCTACTTACTCAAATCACTATTCGCTATTATAATTTGAGAATCCTTAGGCTTCCTATCCAAAACTGCCGCATAGATTTCTGTTGCCACTCTCTCCAACGCATTCTCCTCATGCAAAGTCTCATCCAACGCTTTTATCAATTCCTCCAAACTCAATTTCTTGAAAAACCCCTCCAAAACAAATAGAACACTCTCTCTCATCCTTGTCTGATACTTCTTCTCTATGAAATTGTCGTGATTCTTGAACTTCACTAATATCCAAATTAAAGATCTCAAGTAATCCTTTGCATGTTCATTCTTCAGATATCTCACCAACTCCACACAATGCATTTAAGCCTTTAAATTATCTAAACGATTATTCTATTCACATACCTCCTTTAGTCAACACATCCAGAATACTCTATCTAATCTTTGCATTCTCCAACAACTCTTAGCAATTCCCCTACACTGCATTATGCAAACTTGTAGAAGCATTCCAACTTATCTTTGGATTCTTAGATGCCAAAGCATTTGCATAACAATTTATCAAATCCTAATTTATTGTTGCTTATTGACATTTCATCAAATAATATCCCAATCCACGCAAACCATTTGTTGAAATCTTCTCCTTAGTATTCATAGCGAAATTCAAAAACAACTAATAAAACTCTTGATTCAAATTCACCAAACTGCTTAAATTAGCAGCTGCCCAACTGCTCTTCTCCAAGACATGCACATTATTCCCTTGCAATTTGTTAAACATCTGAGACAACTCTTGAACTGCCATCGGATTCTGCAGAACACTATTTGAACTGCACAATGTCCCTATTGCCTTATAAAAAGTGATTTTTAAACTAGACATATTAAATGGAGTATCGCTGAACAGTTAGACATATATGTAACTAATTTGTTTGATCAACTTCTCAATCACTTCCTAACTCTGTTTCTGCCAAAACTCCTCCTGAAGATTTCCTATGATATTGAATCCTGCAGGAACCAATTCAACTGCATTTGACTATAAGCATTCCAAGGCTACATCAATTAAGATCTCTTGAAATCCTTGTTCAGCAACGCAACTAATCTCCTCGAAGATCCTGTAATACTAAATGTTTGGCTGTTTGATTCTTTGCAATTCTTAACAATTTACTAATTCACAGAATTCCTTATGGAAATGTGACTAACACTTTTGCAATAACTAATAGCATTCCTAAATGAACAACTCATTATTATTATTTTCATTCCTCTCCTTAATGCCCTGCAAACATTGCTTAATCAAATACTTAACATCTATTGTCTTTATACCCTCATATACCAAGAAATTCAAAATCTACATTGCTGATGTTTTCACAGTGGGGTCATTGATCAACTACAATGAAATCTAATATAAGGGAATCGCACCCTCCTAATCCTACAATTTAGTAAGGATTCTGCATTCCTGCATCAGATAAACCTCTAATTTGCATAATTGAATATTGAATTAACTATCATTCTATTTCCATCCAGAAAGTAATGCAAGTGCTGTTTCATGAATCTATTTCACACCCTAGAATAACACATATGCCTTGGGCTAAAATCCATGTTGATGTTTAACTATCTCAATTCCTTGAATCCACTTAGAGACATTCAAGGTATCCAACAATACTATTATTAAATGAACCAAATTAATCTTTGTATTCTTTCTAGGTTCATGTTGCAGTAGCTGTAACAATTTCTACAAGAATAGTTACCAATTGCTTTAGAAATACAGTGGGAATTCCTTGATTAGAGTCTTTAACACTAGTATGCTGGTTGATCTTATTTTCGAATTAGCTTTCTGAGCTGCATCACTCTATCCTTCTGAATCACTAGAGAGATCAGTTACGACATGTTCGGGCTGTAGATTGCCAAACTGCGGAATGCCTGTAAAGCAACATCGGAAGACTAATCTGATGAATTGATCTGGTGTATCGATTTTGAATTCTTAAAGCAATGCTCCGATGGCTTTCAACAAAGTAATATTGATTGGTTAGGTTAGACACCTTTGGATGGCCACTTGCAAGGTTTACGAATTGAATTCCTTGGGTTGGAGCTGAATGAGTTTAGCCACCAATCTGATCGCTTAGTCAACAGTTTTGAGGATCTCAATCAAGACGGGTACGATATCGTGGGTCACTCTATTCTCCAGATGTTTGAGAGTATGCATCAATTATTCTTTATTTTCGAGTTGCTTCCTTAGTGATTATGCTGTGATATGTTAATGCATTTGATTATTTCTTTTATAATGTAATTATTTGAAGAAGAAATGAAATTAGACCTTAATTTTAGTTCGCTTTTTATGAAGTATTCGAGATTGATCCCATACATAAGCTTGATCAAATTGGCCATCGAATTCATTATTAAAAATGGTACTCTCTAATGATGAGACATTCGAACTAACTTTTGTCGATCCTTTTCGGTAATGCAAAGGAAAACCTTTGGAATACAAGCACATCATGACACCTGAAGGGATCTGCATCATAGGCGAGGTCGATCAACATTTCATACTCAATGTCGAGTGCAAGGACAAGGGCGTCTATGGCATCAGGGTAATAGTGGATGGTTACACTCTCCCAGGGAAGAAGACTTTCAAGAGTAAGTGCAAAGTGCAAGGCTTCACCAATTCAGATGGCAATATTAACTGCTTCAAATTCTAAAGGCCAAAATCAGACCCAGAATCTACCAACGTGTTCAAGAGGAATGTGTACAGACCACCCTGGGATATGACTTAGAATGATTATCGTGACTATCCTGGAGGTGCTGGTGAAATAATAGTCAAGATCTACGAAACCAAATAGGAGGAGAACACACAAACAGGTGGCGGTGGAGGAGGACCAAGAGGAGGAGGTGCAAAGAAGTCCCAGGATCCCATGTTTGTTGAAGTGACCAAGAATGAGAGCAAATTAGCTGAGGATCAATGTCTGGGCATTTCTTAAGGCAATGTCATTGAGTTGCCCCCTAGATAGGCATTTGATGATTCAAGACCACCTAAACCATTCAAAGATGTAATTGTATATGAGCACATTGTGTAATCCTTCAGAGTCATTTATTATGATGCTGCAAGTTTGGTTGAGAAAGGATTTGTTAAGTTGAGTAGCCATTCTCACATTGCCTATTTGACTGAGGAATTCTTTCAAGGAAATGAGGCTGCTTTGATCCAGGTCTTGTAGACTCTTATTGAGAGTGGACAGAAGGATAAGGAAGAGTCCGATATTCAGCAGACTGCGAATGTGTTGGTTGAAAGATTGGATTACTTCTTCTCTGGAGAACTATTGAATGTATTTTTGAACAAGGAGAATCAAGAGTAATTGCAATTGGATCCTGGTTCAAGGGCCTAGTATTTGGAAAGTGAACTCATTAAATTTATGGAGGGTTGGCCTGATTTCTTTTTGAATTTGGGAATGGGAGCGTTTGGAATAAAAAACAAATATGAATAGAAACTGTACATTGAGAGGGTTCAAGAGAAAGTCATCAACAACCCAAATAGGAATGAAATATAAATACAATAATAATGATATAATTTATTATTATTAATCTAATAACATCCACTATCTAAGCATTAGATTTCATACAATTATCTACCATTCAATGTTCATGTGCATAAATGATAACCAAAGATGATTGCTTAAGATTCAATTGCAAAATAGCACCATACACATTATCACAACAAACAATCAATCTTGATAAAGCTTCCTTAAAAAATAAGACTGCACTATCATTAGCAGTCCCCAAATTTAAGTGTTCAGCCTTATATTGTACCGATATCAAAACCCAAGAACTTTGTGATAACACAGGTGAGTGTGTCTGGAATAATAATGGCGCATGTGAACTATTTTCTGGCTGTGGATCCTATTAAGTTGATAAAAAAGAAGATTGCTTGTTAAAGAGCACATAAACTAAGTTTTGTACATACGATGAGGAATAGCAGAGTAATGGGAAATACAATTGCATCAATGATCTATCAAAATCAGGAGGTAGCTTCATGACTTGTTTCTCATTAAATAATGAGAATCTGTGCAATCAATACGAATATGCTGTTTGCACTTGGAGAACATTTTAGCAATGCCAAGATGAATCTGATGAAGTTAATTTGTGTTAGTAATATCAATATTGTATTGGGGAGGAGAGTAAGGATTGTGCAGATCTCTCAGGATTTTAAGATAAGTGTGATAAAAGAGAAAATTATTGCAAATGGATTAAGGATAATAGTACATGTATGGAGAAGGAATGTTCTGATTATGCAACAGAAGCTGATTGCAAGAGTATTTTAACAGATGATTTAAAACGAGCAAAGCCTTGTACATGGGAAACAGAATAGTGTATATAGGGGTTCAATTTGACTAAATTAAATAAGTATAATTGTCTGATTGATTCATTGAATACTTCGATGTGGAATGAAGTCGAACAGAGATGCCAGAGTTGCAAATTTCAAAAACTATTGAATTTTATTATTATTGTATTGTTATTATTATAATGAATTTATCATCTGATTTATTATAATTAGCAAAATAAAGAATCCATGAAAAAAAAGTGCAGAAAACTCAAGATATATTTTGTACCCAAATTAAGTAGAAAAAACAAATCATAACAGATGAAGAAGTTGAAATTGATCCAATTTCATACGAAGAATATGATGATCTCAAATAATTGCGTAGGATGATCAGACAAACTGATCACTCAATTAATTAATATGGAAAGGAGGTTAAATAGCTTTAGAATAACATCAAAAGATTAACTAAATGATAGCACTTATCAAATTCAATTATATTTATTTAAATTATACATTAAATTATTATCTATGTTATTTTGATAATTTACAATAATTCTATAAGATGAGGATTGATTTCGGCGTAATCATACAATAAATTAAGGATTAGTCATCAAGTCCTGCACAATACAGATGCTATATAACACATATTTTTGAGTTAAATTGTTAAAATTAATAATATAATTTCTTCAGAAACTGGTTTAGATTTAAATTAAAATTATAGTCCCTATTACATTAAATAAATGGATAAATGAAGTGCTACAGAATTGATTTGCATAATTTAAGTGTTTATACGCATCTCTATTTTAGTAGCAAAGCAAAACTGTATGAAATAGATTAGTAATACAACTGTTTTTTCTCTGTAATTTGATTATAAATTGAATTAAACAGTTAAGAAAACATAGTTTCTGTTTGATTGTTGGGTGAATTGGATATGTTAATAAATACATATAGAGTTTCAACAAGATTTAAAAATATTAATTCAATGGGATCCATTTGTGTAGCGAAACACCCAAATTTGGCCTCTATCACTTAGAGTGACATAGAAGTTGCTGAAGAATAAGCCATTAATGATCAGGTCAGCACTATGTCCTGCAATTTTATTTCAACTTTGGAACTTCAATTCAAAAGCATAACTTCATAACATCAGATTGAACAACAACAATCCTAAAAGATATCTTTGGAGTTATCGTAGATTGGTCAATAGATTGAGAGGAAAGGAATTCTTAAGAATACTAATCCTCATTATGAAGAAGAATTAAGAATACTTTCATAGACAATTAAGTAGAATCAAGAAGAAATGCATTATGAGAAACTAGTGAATTACTTAAGGGCTCGTAAAATTTAAGGGTCACACAAAATAAATTTATGAATTTTAATTCTTACTATATATATATATTTATATATTGCATTCATTAAATCATTATGCATGTTTTTTGGTATACTCTCTAGCAATCTATTCATATTTATTTTTGTCCTATTTGAAGATATTTGCAATATCTGGAACAAGAGGATCATCTGGATTTGGATCAGTTAAAAGGGAAGAAATACTGAGCAGCACTTATTATTCTATAAACTATTTAAATACCTTTGCTGATAGTGAGTGCAGGAGACCATTGATCTTTTAATATATCCAGACAAATAGCACCATTTTAATTGATGTTTGGATGATAAATTCGAGTAACAAAGTTTATTTTTGGAGGTTTAAATGGGTAATCTGTAGGAAAATGGATGTTTAAGAAAAAGACTCCTCCTTAATAGGGTGACCCTTCTGGCCCCATTATAGTAGCTTGCCAATGAAAATTGTCTTTATCGTCAACTGGACCAGCAGAGCAATTGGCAGGGGGATCCTTGGCTAAGTCTGCTAATTCCTTTTGAATTCTCTTAAGAGCCATTAATTAATTTATATATATTATATATATATAAATCACATCAATCTATGTCTAATAAGAATGTTTTCTATATTCTCAGTACTACACATTAAATTAACACTTTGTTTGTAATATTGGCAAACTATTGCTTCGCTTACTTCTGGTGTTTCCTTGTAGAAAAGGACAAAACATCCCTAAATCAACTGCTCGAATTGTTTCTTCAACTCCTCATGATCAAAATCGCCCATTCTAATATTTCGTTTTTGTAAGATCTCCATAAATTGTTCCTTATTGCATTCAACAACACGTTTAGTCAGATATTTATAAATGTATGGCAGTCCTTCTTGAGTGATTTTAAAGGGAGTTACCTATCCACCAAAACTTTCCTTGCCTCTCTCAAAGAGTTTCTAACCAATATTAATGAGTTTAAGATTTTCTAATTTAATATAAATATTATTTACAATTTTTGGGATCAAACAGTATATTTTTTACATCCTCACTAACATATCTAAATTTCTTGTTGACTTACATGATGATGTCAAGTGATTATCCAGTACCTAGAACTTATCCTTAAGGAAATCCACTGATACCATAATAATCACAAATGACTTTCCAATCATAGTCATTGATCGGAGTATAGGGTTCAAGTAATGCTGCTTTATCTTTCTCATTTTATTATTTGCCATCTTATTCATTGCTTTACTTTAAGATATCTTTAAGATGATCTTAATTGACATCAATATCTTAAATAAATTATTCTTATTAAACATCTTCTGATTAGATTACTTCTTATTAAGTTTATTATTAAACTTATTCAGGTTATTATGATTAATTTGGTTATTCTTATTTATCAATAATTTATTCAACTTCAATTTATGATTATTATTATTATTATTATTATTATTATTATTATTATTATTATTATTATTACTATTATTATTATTACTATTATTATTATTATTATATTGGTTACTCTTAAGATATAATTGATTCTTAGTATGTTGGCTTTTTCCATATTACAGCTTACTTTTTCCTAAATAATGCCAAGTAAAAACCACCAGTGTCTTAATCATGTGGAAGTACTCTCATTGTGTTCTCTATACCAATTTTATTCATAAACTCTTCAGTGTCTGGCCATAAAGAAGGCTTTAATGTCTTTAAAGCATTAATCATTTATCCTTCCTATTTTCTAGAAAACTTAGAAAACAACTTTTTAATATTCACTTTTTGATTAACATTATTAACTTCATAGACTAAATCATCAACAGTGACACTTTCAAGGAAAGTCTTTTCATCTTAGTCTGTGTTTGATTCTCTTTGAAGATACTTTTAGGTTAGAAAGTCATCAGTAACGATAACCTTCCAATCCTTGACTCCTTTTCTAGTTTTGAATCCTTAAAGTGTATGCAAATCAACTAATTCAAAAGCCTCAAAGCCAGCCCTTCTAAAGACTTCAGCCACTACAGCTTCATCCTCAATTGGATTGAGTGAACATGTGCTATACATGACATATCCTCCAATTTTGCATAATTGAAGTGCTCTCATCAAAATACTCAATTGCAAAGGATGAATGACATTGCCGTCTCTTGCTGACCATTTGACCCATCTAGTAGGTAATTTACGAGCAGCTCCATCTCCAGTGCAGGGAACATCACATAACACTTTATCGAATTGTAATCTCTATCCATTGATATATAAGGTGGGATAGAATTAGGCTGCATAATTAGTGACCATAACCTATGCGGTTGGCATACGAGATAGTTGATGTGATAACATATATGCTCTTTTGGGATCTACATCATTTGCAACAATCAATCCTTTGGTGACTACTTCCAACAATTGACAAGTTTTTGATCCTGGAGCTGCACACATATCCAGAACAAAATCAGTTGGTTGAGGATCCAATAATAAAGGAGGAAGCATTGACACAAGTTCTTATCTTGTCAAAAGTCCAGTTGAGTTGCATTTTTATATGAATTGATGTAGTTTAGTGAGGGCAGCTGATTTTCTAAGACTTTTCTTAGGCACCTTAGATTCCCATACCAAATGATTTGGATACCATTTAATTTCTCTAATTGGCTCTACTATTTCTTCTTCGTTCACCATGTCTTTTATTAATGATCCATCTTGCAATCTTTCAATCAAACTCTCGTATTTGTATTAGGATGGATTAATTCTGAAAGTGACAGGTAATGGAAGAGATAACGATTACCAGAAGACCTGAAACTCTTCAGAAGTTATTTCTGGTAATTGGATCTAAAATATTGTTAATGATGATATCATACTTCATAGAAACGACGAAAGATGGAATTCTCAAATTAGACTACGCAAATTTATTGATTGTCTTGATCCCAGTGATTTGTCTTAACTTTCTTCTAAGGAGCATTTTCATATTTGCTTTAATTCTTGTTTCTATGTTTTCCCATAGATTAAAAGATAAATTAAATTAAAAGAAATTCATTATGAAAGAATATTTGACTATTATTGTTATGAAAGAATTGATAAAATATGTTGAATTGTAATTAAGTAAGATTTTCAAACTTCTAGCTCATTTTTACAAATTGGACAGTGTCTGCTTTTCTTGAGCCATTTGTCAATGCAATCATCATGAAAATAATGTACTATACATATATAGGAATATATTAATACAGCATGGAATCGTCTTAACTAGATCTTCTTCCTCATATTCACAAAGACATATCAGACATTTCATATGGTCCTCATCCAATTGTTTAATTTGTTCTAAATTAATCTTCCTTACTGGCAATTACTATATCTCATGATCTTCACATCCCAGATGACCATCGATAGTGCCATTTTCATTTAACTATATGAAAGTATTCAACAATCTATGCAAGGATTCAATCTAGTCCTATCTTGTGTTATTTCCATTATTAGTAGATCTGTTTATAATATTATAGCTTTGATTTGATTGCAGTTGTTATAGATTCATTCGCTAATCAACTTAATCTGTGATTTGAATGTGTGTTTAATTTGGGATGACAAAGCCATAATCCTCATCTAAACACACTTCGAAAATGAAGTCGCCAATCCTCAAAATCTACCCTTTCTCCAAATACCTGGTCAATCCTGCAAAGTACGGTTGGATGACTTGGTTAAGTACTTACTAAATTGCTTGATTTCTAATGCTACGAGAGAATTCTATGGGTTGTTTCAAAATGATGAATTACACTGAAGACAACCTCGGAACATTCGAAATACATTCCATTTTTGTGTATAAGTGCAATCTCCCCGATTACTCAGTGCATTGCAATATAAAATATTCTTGATTGTTGATTTTTATATATGAATCTAATAATATCCCCACAAATTCATACCCTAAATGAGCTGATTTTCTTTCGGATGAGAGAAGAAATAATGGAAAAGTTCATCTTAGCAGTTTTTTCTTTGCGTATACACTTTCAATCTGTACAGGATTCTGTCTGTATATGATTCATAACAGTAGATCTTTGTGCCAGTACCCACAATACCTTGGAGTTAGGAACCACATCCAACCACTCGGAATTCAAACTGGTCGATATTGAAGCAAGCCCCTGATGTGATTACTCTCTCTCTCGTCTGGAAGAAGGGCAATATGATTTGGGTCATCAAATGTCCATATGAGATGTGATTAATGCAGGTCCTATTGTGATTAATAGAAATACTGATTAACACGGAGCACAACCTAATCTAGATACTACATTGGGAAACTATATGAGCAGCATTGAACCTCCTAACTCTGATTCAAGAGAGTGATCACTCCATCCTTTATGACATAAGGAATCTGACACTCTTCACATTAGTTAGTTCTGCCCAATCCATCGTCGAATAGTAAAAACTCGCACCTTAAACAACTTACTCTTGATGCTTTGTACTCAGGGTTTTTGAGAATTGATGATGGAAAAGTTGAGCAGCCTGATCATGTATATTTAAACATTACTCTAGGTCAAATATTTGGTCAATTCATCTTCAGGTTTATTGGGTTGCTTCATTTGTAAGGAAGATTGATTCCCCTATTAATTTGGGTGTTTGGAACTATTTCCCATCAGGAATTAATAATATATATATATTTGAAATAAAATCCAATCTTACTAGAGCGTGAGTAAGTTTCATTTCCTACAGAGAATGCTTCTCAGACTTGAAATTGATGTTTAAGTCAACTCAATTCCAATATTTCAAATCCAAAAACATGTATTTATTAAGGAAGGGTTTTTGTTTTGTGTGTTCGATAAGAAGCATAGTAATATGAATAGAATTCTAAATTTATTAAGTTAGTAAGAATAAGCTATAAAAATTATTATGCTTTTTTTATAATAATTAAAATTTAGAGAATGGCAAATTACATAATTAAATAGGTTTAATAATTTGAATAAGAACATTAAACATTGGTTCCTACTTTATACCAAATTTTGAGTAGTTTTTTTTTCGCCCTTAATCATTTTAGTGTAAAATTGTTTGATGGCATACCCGTAACTCAGATAATAATATGGAGATGTTGCTTAACATTTATAATAATCAGATTGCTTAATCAAATATTGCCATTGCAATCCTACCCAAAAAACAAGAAGATAATGAGCAAACTCTTGATTAGAGGTGCCATAGGAATGTTTGGATTCCTGGCCTGCTTCTCCTCTTTGAAATTGGTTGCCGTGTCTGAAGCAGTAGTACTGATGAAGACCAATCCTATTTGGACTACCCTCATATTGGTGTACGTGCAGAGGAAGGAGAAGATCAACATTAGAACAGCCTTGGAGATACTGACTTGTATTATAGGTGTAATTTTCATAACAAAGCCTCCCTTAATATTTGGAATTGAGAATTCAGAATATTCAGTTTTATATTTAGTAGGGCTCTGTTTGGCACTTGTAACCGCATTAGAAACAGCTGTGGCATAAGTGATTATTAAATCATTAAATAATCAAGTTCATTCATTTGTAATATTGCAATACTTTTCCTTATTTGCAATGGCAGGGGCAGTGCTCTTTCAATTGTATTCGCCTTTCGAGGATATGAGATTTCTCTCTTGGAAGGAAGCTGCAATACTCTTGTTCAGTGGATTCTTGGGCTGTTTGGGATCGATGTTCATGAATAGAGCAATGATGTTGGGGAAAGTCACACAAATGGCTCTAATAGGGGAGACTCAGATAGTGTTCAATATTCTTTTGGATTTGTTGATTTTGAAATAGATGATCGGGATGACCAGTTGGATAGGAATTGGGATGATAGCCACAAGTCTGACCTCAAATATAATGTAGAAGAACTGATTATTAAACAAATTATTTATGTCTAATTAAATATAAATATGGCAAATTTGCTTATAGGTTTGACACAATAGCTTAAAGTGTTAGAGAAACAATATCCCACAGGGTTGCCTGCCTTTTATTAGTTGATGTCCAGTTTGACATTCGCACTCCATACATTTAGTATTAAATTTTTTGAAGGGATTCCTGCCAGCTAAATCATAGTTTGGAGGTCTGTCTTGACTTTGGTTATACTCTAAATCCTTATTTAAATGTTCCCTTGCTAATCATACCCAAAAAGTAAGGGGACCCTGGTAAAGTTGATTGGAAGAGGAGTGTTCGGAGGTATTGGGTTTATCTCATTCTTTCTTGCCTTAAAATTGACGACTGTGTCTGAAGCAGTGGTGCTGATGAAAACCAATCCTTTGTGGACAACCCTGTTGGTAGTTTACATTTATAAAACTGAGAGGATGACATGGAGATCGATGATGGAAATACTCTTCTGTCTTTTTGGTGTGGTTCTAATTGCAAAACCACCTATCATAATGTCAGTACTTGGTTATGAAACTCATGAATTAGAATTCACTTACTTGTATTTCATTGGTTTGTGTCTGTCCTTATTGACAGCATTGACTACTTCCATTACCTAAGTGCTTATCAGTTCACTTTCGAAAGAGGCTCATCAATTAGTTATATTACAGTATTTTTCATTATTCGGAATAACGATGGCTTCGATCTATCAACTCTATTCCCCATTTGAGCAATTTCATTATTTGAGTTTATCAGAAATGGGTTTGATGATAATCAGTGGATTCTTGGGTTGCTTGGCATAGTTGTTCATGAATAGATCAATGATGATTGGAGATGTAACATAGATGTCATTGGTTGGACAATCTCAAATCGTATTCAATATTTTATTGGATGTCCTCATCATGAAGCATAACATAGGAATTCTGAGTTCTTTAGGCATATTCCTGATAGCAGCCAGTTTAGTTTCCAACATTTATAAGAAAAAGAAAAAGTGATCGGAATACTTGGATTGTAATTATTAAATTATTTTCTTTTTGAATAATATTCATCATATATTCCAATAATAGAATAAAATTTAGTTGTTAGATACATAAATCTCCTAATTAATAATATTAATAATTGATCATATTTTTCCACTTTTTGTTAATCTTAAAGGTTGGGATCTCTACAATAACTGACCAAAAGATTCTATTAAGTTTAGTTAATGAGTGCTTTGTAAGGTGTCCTCATTTTCAAATCCGAAGTCTTCAAAACACTATTCTAGACGGACAATAAGAGTTTCAGCACTGGGTCTATCTTTAGGATTAAAGGACAGACAATCGGCAATTAATCTAATAAAGTTTTCATCTATGTTCTTATCAGCCAAAGTCTATTTAATTCTCTCGTATGTGCATTCATCTCTGTACATTTCATCAGTCCATAAGAGTGAAGAATGTTCCACTGGATAGACTCCTTGATTAGCGATTTAATAAACTATCATTATTATGTAAATTAAATGATTACATATCATTCCAATCTACCAAATGTCAGAAGTAAACGTGTAATTGGATAGTCCAGTCTCAGGTGGTTCATAATTAGTAGATGATGTCAGACCAGTGAGAATTTAGTTACAGAATTCAGGAGTATCGTCTAAGGTAGTAGAGTGATCAAAGTCTGCAATTTTCAATTGAGCTCTATCTAGATCCTCATGACTCAAGAACAGATTCGAAGGTTTGAGATCTCTATGCAAGATTCGATGTTTGTGTAATTAACGAATAGCTATATATAAGTAAAGGTTGGATACCAAAAGCCAATTAACAACAGAGATCTCTTATATTTCTGTCATAAATTTCAGAACTCTCAAAAGCCCTCTATAAATCAGTTGGGTACATTTCCATGAATAAGTACAATTGATCCTGGATTCTAAAATAAGCAAAATAATAAGCGAAAGGTTCATATTTTCTAAAGTTTTCCATAATCTCCAATTCTCTCTAAGAGCACAATATGAGATAATCCTTGTTATCTGCAATATCTAATTTTGCAGATTTCATTACAGTCCTGTTGCTGATTCCAGGGATAGTCTTCAAGAAATCTGGAGTGTCGAACGCATAAACAAATGAATTGGCCTTTTCATCCACTAAACTTGAATCATTTGTAAACGAAAATATTTTTTATAAAAATTCCACATAGGGCAGATCTTCAGTGAGACCTATGTTTACATCCTATAATTCCAATAAATAGTCGATAATTTCTTAAAAGTCAGAGCCTTAACACTCTAATCCCATCCTGGAAACTAAAAGTGACTTCAATGAAAATTGATACCTAATTCTATGTAACTAATAAAAGACTCATCTGGAGTGATGACTCTATTGAATTCAAAGTCAATTTATTAAAGACAAACATGCGAACCAATAATGATGACCTTCTCTGGTGTTATCAAGAATGGTAGTCTTCTCTTACACAACTCCTGCAATGCTTATAAATTCATTATCATTTGTACTTATTGCCACCAACGAGGCCACGTAGATTTTCTCATCTGAATTCATATGCTCTAAATTATTCTACAGTGAGTATTCCTAATAATCTGGACCAACCAATGAATTTTCTGGCAGATACAAATCCAACACAGGCAATATGTTATACAACTTGATTTTCCTCAGCATCAAAAATCTCTCATTGTTGATTTCGTGTATTGTGAATCTTCGTATTATGTAATTGTAATCATTTGTCCTCCTTCTCCCCTTGTATTCCTTCCTATCAACTAATTCAAATTACAATAAATTAATCGGTTGTTCTCTTCAATTCTAACTAGAAATAGGAATCCTCGAGTCTCTCCTCATTGAAATATGGCACTCTTTATTACATTTATTATATTAATGTACTATGATCAAATAGAATAAACATATAAATATCAAAATAATTAAAAATAGATAGAATTATTCAAAAAGTATATCCTCATTAAAACTCCTCATTATCAAAAGAGACACAACTATTTCGATGTGGATTCAACAATAGTGATTACTCCATCTGTTAAATCAAATTCTCCACAGAACCTAACTCTTTTTTAAGTTCCTCCATCTCTCTTTGTAAATCATTGAATTCCATCAAATTGAATTCCTTATATCATCATAATAAATCTATACTTTTGATTTGACAACCCTTTCCAATTTCTACTTGATCTCCTTTATTAGAAACTCTCTCTTCTTCCTTACCTCCTATAAATTGATTTCAATTTCTTCACTGATTTATTTAGGCTGTTAAAATTATTATGATTTGATTTCCTTCAATTTTCTGGCCGTAACTGTTTAAAATACATCCTTAATAATTTACACAGCAGTCCTAAGCTATTTCTCAGGTATCTGATTTAAATAATACTCATCATTTTTAGATAAGTATTCGTGTACAATTTGTCTTAATTCTGGATCGTCCAAGAAATCTGTATTCGTCTAAAAATTCTGTTCTGATTGCTTCTTAGAAGACAATGATCGACCTTAATTATCGAACTCTAAGATTGCTGTCTTCAATTCGTCGTTCTCCTGAATTAATTAATCATTCTACAGACTCAACTCACTGTAAGTCTAAGTGAACTCTTAAATAAGCTTCTCGTTTTCAAATGACCTAAGATCCTTTTCTTACTTCAACATCAATTTCAAATCGTTGATCTCCTTCTCCTTCTATTTTAATATCTTTTAGAATTTCTCCTACACTGTTTTCTACTCTAAAATCTCATTGTCTTTCGCATTCAACTTTTCCTTAAACTCTTAAAGTTAACTCGAGATCTATTTATATTTCGCTTCATTTAACTTAGCCTACTGTTGATATTTCTGAAATTCCTTCTCTTAACTACTCTCAATAACACAATAGTTACTCCTAACATTTTTATTATAATTGAGTATAACTTCGATCGGTCTCGCATTTCTTCATCCTCTCCTTCTCTTATTCCTCCTTCAATTATTCATATCTCTTAGAGATCACCCTTAGATTATCCTCCAAATTATAAATCCTTTAAAACAGTTGTTCCCTAGATTCTTAACGAAATGGTGAAGTGTTCTCATAATATGGAAATTGAGGCTATATATTTTGGTTTATGGTTTGCTGAACTTGGGGGTATCCCACATTGTATTTAATTGGAGTCATCTACTGTTTGTCGCTATACTAATGGAAATAATTTCATCTATTGTACACTGTATCCTTTGAAAGGTGATGTGTTAATCGCTTTTTCAGGAGTTTTGGTGACATAAGTGGATGGAGTTTATATCAGTTTTAGAGGTTGTTTTTGCATTAACGAATAATAATAATTAATTTTTATATATAAATGATAAAGGATTTTTTGTTTAACACAGATTAACTTATCATGTATTGAGATGTTCAACTATGCCTAATATTTAGAGCCTTATTTTTGTATCACTAATTCAACTGATATTTGTAATCTTCAATTCTTTTCTAATAACGGCGATTAAAGGAAATCTTGTTATTTCGCAAAAGATTTCTGGGTAGATCAATTGCCATTGTTATTTCATAGAATTAAAGAGTTTGGAGTTTTATTCATCTCGTTTTAATCTGTCAAACATGGAAGAAAGTAACATACTCTAAACTATCCTATTATTTCCAATCGGCAACTAATCTAATTGATTAAACTAATCCATTATATTATTTCAGGAATAATTTCATGTCTTGGAATTGCTTTCTTAATACATATTGCCCAAATACAAATAGCGAAATGGAGAGTTTCTATTGTAAGAACCTATTTTTTGTTTCAAAACTTGAATCAAGCTCTGATCGATTAAGACAATGAGATCTAAAGATTTTTGGAGGTCGATGAATTGTCACACATGAAGTACTACTCTCTTATGAAATTATATAAAAATGGTTAGTAATCTCTCAAATAAGAATACAGAAATATCGATCATCGATTAAATAGAAATTTTAGGATAAACAATTGGCTCTGGTTTTTAAATAGATGCTTTGGAACTAATCTATTTCATTCCTTTCTATGAATTATTTTTAAGCTAAGGTGCAAGAAGTCATTGATTTTCATAATGATGTCCAATACCTAGAACTTGCTTTTAGTAATCGCTCAGTACATTTCATATAATCATATGCAAATCCATCTACTCAGTAGATGAGAGAGTACACCTACGAAGAATTACGATCGGAATCAAAAAAAACTTGAAGAATATTTTGCTAAATAATGCATAAGAGATATTGAATTCAATTAAATTATATTCTATGTTAGCAACAAATTTCAGTAGCCAATTTTGTTTCCATCATACCCATTTAGGGTTAGTTGAGTAAAGTTGGAGTTGGAGAAGAAATAATCAAAAGAATGCTTCAAATTCATAATGGATGTATATGTAAAAGGAATTCCTAACTTATTATTTGCTGTTTCTTTTTTATTTTCAAAAACCTGTCACATAATGGATTAATTCAGGTTGAATCCTATTAGATAAAACATGGAAAGAACTCATTAAGGACCTTATTTTGCTTAACCGTCGACTGATCAAGCTATTGAAGCCACTAAAGATTTTGGATATGCCTAAATCGCCTACCCCTAAAAATCAATTAATCAAACTAAAATCTGCTAAGGTCTATGAACTGCTTCTCCATTAAATTATTTGAAGAAGAAAATATCATTGCCATTGCCTAATTTAATCAATGCAATACTGCACCAGGAAGAACCTATGAAATAAATAGTGACGCGAAGATTTTAAAGGGATTCAATACATTAAACAATATACTGAAGGATTCTATTCATATGATTATTGGATACCAAATTTCGAACATTATTAGATGCGATGGATCCTTCCATTGCCAAACTAATTCATATGATTAAAAGGATGGTTCAACCTTGACAAGAGATTTCCTCATTTTGAATTCAAATTGAAAGCCTATATCAATCAATTGGTTTAAACAAAGAGAAAAAAGGTTTACAGAAACAAATTTGGATATATATCTTAATTTTGGAGTATGCTGAATGAATTAATGATTTTTCAAAATTAGAATATTCAATCTTTTTATATAATTTCACTCATATATCAATATGATACTAAATTCTCAAAATCAGGATTACCTCATCGTAATCATTGTCGTTATAAAGTTTCAAACTTTTAATTTCATCTATTCCTCTTTTTATATATTTTTTAAGTTCAGGAATTAATGTGATTGATTTTTTAGTGGTTCGATTAATTTTCATTAGAATTTCAAGAATCGAACAAATTAATTTTAAATTAAATTCTTTATCCAAAAGTCTTACAATTCCCTCCTGTATTTTAGTTGATGTCCCATTTGATGGATCATGCAGTTATAAATACTTTAAGATCTCTATTAGTAATGATTAATCCTTCTCTTCATTTAATTTAAGCTTTTGAATCTAAGCAAATATCAGGGGATTTTACTGACCCACAGAATTGATAGCAGATAAAATTTCAAAACCAATTTAATTGTCTATCTCCTTAATTCTGGTTCCGATTCCTGCCAAATACTTCTCCAATATATTTTGATCTATTCTATGAAGTCTTTTAAGCACAAAAAGAATCAAAGATATATGGTTTAATGGCAAATCTTTTGGTACTACTTTTAATTGTAGTTTAGTCACAAATTAATCTTTTATATTACTATCTACTTCATGAAGGATCTGAAACACCTCGGCGTAATTGTAAGAATTTATAGAATCCATATTCTCATATAAATATCTAATTTAAAATATAATTTACTAAATGATTCGATTGCCTAATTAAGGTGTCATTTTTTCATTTTTTATTATAACAAATGTTAAAGCTATTATATCAAATGTTGGCATTTCGTTCAAATTTCTAGAGTTTATTTCATTCAATAGGAGATCCCACTTTGCAGATTAAAACATGTCCTTAGTTTTTGAGAATAAATCAATATATATATGAAATCCAAATGAATTTAAAGATGATAGATTTTTCTAAATGTAATTGTGGCAGTTTTAATAAATAGAAAATAACAATTTGTGAACCCTATTATCATAAGATTATGCCTAAATAATATACTTCGAATATTACATAAAAGTACTTTAAAACTGGATAATATTTTAACAACATGAATCTACTCATAATGTTTTTTAATTTTGGTAAATTAATATCAATTTCTTCAATTTGATTAATAAACTTATTCATTATTTTACGTTCTTCCATTTAAATTGCTTCACTTTGCCCTTCTAAGTTTCTCCTCCCTTATAATAGATGCAACTCTAAAAACACTCTCCAAAGACGTTCTTCCGCTGTTTAGGGTACCTATTCGAACAACTCAGCTTAGAATTTATCGACTGATTGTCTGCTTAAAGGTATGACCCTGTAAAACCCAATATACCAAAATATAGTTATGAAAAATAAGCATTTTTAATCATAAGTTGCATTCAAACTTATAGAGTCTATTACACTTTCAAAGATTTTTTTATCATACACATTTTGATTTATAGCACTTTCTACATAGCAACTAAGAGCTTGTATAAAATAGTTAAACTCGTATGGGTCTAATTCTTTAAAATCTCTTCCGATTAAATTGATAAATTAAGGGAATAATCCTTTATTAAACTCCTTAGAATTGAATTGTGCCACCATGATTTGGTGATACCCAATAGATTGTTGAATACCCTTATAATTAACAGGTGTCTTTAGACAAAGATCGATGTATTTTGTCAACTTTTATTTATCCTTTAGAAGAATGGATTTCCCTTGACAAAAAGCCATAAATAATTTCATTAAAATATTCAATTTAAAAAAATTCTCAAATAAACCAAGTCTCCTCAGTAAACTCATTATTATCTAATGGTAATAGAATTTAATCAAATATACAATCGCCACACACGCACGACAACCCTTATATAAAATATCATTAAATTCTGATTGATATTACTTTCATAACTTAATTCTAGCGTTTCTTTAATTGTTTAAAGTAATTTAATTCGAAGCAGTAAAGAATCCAAAAATCGATTTATCAGGCTTACTTTAGTTTGTTTGTATTTACAGGTTTTCAATATCATTTAATTATTATCTAAATAGAGCATACTTCGATATGCCTTTTAATCTAATACAGTTTGATTACTTTTAATATATTGAAAAATGCATTCCCTAAGAAAACCATGTGAACACTCAAAAACAATATAACCCTCTTGGAACAGTTTTCTAAAGCAATTTTCACATTTTAGTTTTGTAGGGTACAAAATGTTATTATTACTAATTTGCAGCAATAGTTTTTTTAAATTTCATTTTATTTGATGAATCCTTCAAATTTATTTTACTATTTTTCTACATAATATTCCTCCAAAGTTTCACAGATTTCGTCTTTGAAATCGTCTAATTTAATTTTTTAACTCAAATAAGGTATTATATCTTTTGCCTTAATTAAGGGAATTTCTCTTGCTAAATGTACCTTTCTCCAACATCAATCTAATTTATAGAATCAACTATTATCTTTATTTGTTATTGTCTTCCTATTTTAATGCAATATACTTAGCACCCTCAATAAGATCTATTTCAATAGTCTTTTTGATGGTATTTTCGTAATCGCCTAACATATGCAGTATATAAACATATGGCTAAATGAAATTTGTCTTCAAGAAAAACTAAGAAGTAATTCTTTGGATTTATCAATTTAAATCTAGAGTTTTATATAAAAAATAAGTCTATTGTTACTCAAAAAATAAATAGCATCCAAATCTTTCTTGAAGAATATCAACATAAAATTCATAGTTTTATTCCCTTGCTTACTTTTAATGTTATTTTGGAATCATATTATCACGCTTCAAAAAAGCAAATAGTTAAGTTAAGTCATATTTTTTTTAATAGTTCATTATAATCCTTGGCTCTGTTAAAAGATGATTTCATTAAAATTGATTCAAAAGGATACATAGACCTTATTAATAAATATGGAATAATCAATTAGATTTGATTCCATTGAATCTTGAGTAAGGAAAAATTCATCCTTTAACCGTTCTTTTTTCACTTTATTATGATATTGATTAAACATTGTGATGGAAATGTATACTTAATCACATTCATATATGCTAATTAATCGAAAAATTTAATAAAATGATATATGATTAGAACTTCATAATTATAAAGGTATCAAATGCATCAAGATCTTCATTCTTGATTTACGATTTAAGTTCAATCTAAAAAAAGAGCGAACTTGATGCAATCTAATTAATTCAGGATTAAAATTATATAATTCAGATATTTTTGAGACACATCATTTAATCCTTTAGCTTGATAAGATGCTTATAAGTTCGATTCGTTTAGTTGTCAAAATACTAAATTAAGTGTTTTATTTATGTAATCTTACACTCAAATTACAATTATGTAGAAGTATCAATTAATTTAATTTATTAAGTATTATTTTACCGTTTAATGTTTAAAAACAGCTATAAAATGATTTTTAAAGTTTCATGGTTTGTACTATCTAATAAAATGATATAGTTTTAGTAAATTATCATTCTATTATTTTATTGATATGTTTTCTATGTATTGTTAAAACAATATAACATAGAAAGAATTGAGAATAAGAAAGAATTTATGTAACATTGATTAACCTATATTTTAATTATTATCAATATCATTTTTCTTAGAAGTATTAGAGTTTTAAACATTTAATTTGTTGATTATATTTTATTTAAAGAGTAGGTTATTATATTAAATTCATAATATTTCATTAAATTCAATTTTATCATTCCAAATAAGGTCATCTTTTAAATTAATGATGGATTCTTTTATTTTTAAAGGTTTTCAAGAATAGAATTAAGAGTATAAAATTGACTAAATTAATAAGAGAAATTCGCTTGTTTGAAAAATTTATCATTTCATTTCTATCTAAACTAGGATAAAACTCCAATGTTAAAGTAGATACTGAATTATTTAATTTAATAATTTCAATTTGTTTTTTAAATGGACTTTTAGGTTCAAATTGGTATCCTTAAAATTCAACAAAACTAAGCAATTAATTAGAATTTTCACTTTTTATTTAAACAAAATGAGTTTCATTAAAATATTCGATTGTTGTATTTATTCCTTCATATCGATAGAGACTATCTAGAATCTTTATAGAAGATAAGTTATAAAAATATATAACACTTTCTTCATCGATAAGCAAAGATATGATTAAATTGTATTTATTTGCTAAGCAATACTATAATTACCCATTACTTTATTAATACCGAATAAAATTGATCATATCGCTTTGAATTAAACCTTGTTAAAAATCTATTATTAAATTGATTCTAAAGCAATTTTATGTAATGAAACATAAAATTATATTTGATTCAAATATCATATCATGTAAAGTGTGATTTAGAATTAATAATGAATTTAAAAGGGAAAAACTTAAAGCATAATGATCTGTAATAATTTAGGATATCTCAATTTATAAAGTCTTGTTATTACTGTAATTTTCAGTCAGCAATACAAAACGAATTAGATGAAATTCATTAATATCATAGCAAAATATTACATAATGATTATTTTCATATATAGCTTATACAATTTCAAAGTCAATATGAACTTAATATTAAAATGTTTTGAAATCATTTTCTTTAAATAGTAGAATTTAGTATTTTTTTTTATTCATGATCTTAATTATGGCAATATTATTGATGAAAATTATGCTTTCGATACTATCTTCATTAAAATTAATCTAAATATGTTATTAATATTCTGATTTCTTACTCAGTTACATCTAATTTATTTCATATTTTTCCAAAAACCTTCCTTATGCCAGACAAAAGATTTCTTACTTGTTGGATAGGTCTTTTATGAAAATTAAATCTTTGCAGTACTTAGGAAGCTTTATCATGATTTGATTCACAGAATTGAATAATACCATTTCTTTATCATTATAACAAACTTGATTAGAATAGAATCTACACTAAAGAAATGGAGTTATAACAATTGGATCTAGTTTTTTAATGTCATTTTCTCTAAGCAAATATACATAATCAATTTAACCAAAAACATTTTCAAAATTTATTTTGCTTATTTATTTCTGTTTATCATAATGTTATAGAAATGGAATCCTAGTATCTTTTATTTTTATGGAGTAATTGAAATGAGATATTAAAATATCTAATTAAATTATTTTAGTAAAATTGTATATGTCAGTTTTAGCCTCTAATAATACTTATTCACGCTTGAACACAGTATCAAAATCTAAATATTGATCAGTAAATTGTAGAACCACTTATTTTAAATAAGTAATCATCAGCGAGGAGTTATATATTGAAACAATTTAATGAGCATTTAAAAAAGCAAAGTAATGTTAATTTTAATCTATGTTAATTACTTTTATCAAAATATTGGAGAGTTAGTAATTAAGATTATAGACAAGGAGCACTTCCTATTAATTAGAAGTGTTTTTGGCTGCAATCGCTAACTAATCCCAAAAAATTTCATATCTTAGAGGATAGGTAATTGTGAAATTATACAATGGGAGGTTAAAATAAAAGTATAATTCCTAAAATTATAAGCTATACAGTTATGGAACAATCTTTTATTCAATTACTTCGAAAATGATTATTCTATTTTAGCTTAACAAATAGATAAAGTCAATGATCTAATCAAAAGTGAAACTAAATTTATTAGAAAAAGGTAAAATATCAATTTTTTATTTTGATATTATAATTTCCTATTATTCAAATAGTTTAAACCTACAACCAAATTATATTGAACTTTATATTTCTTAATATTTTAAATTAGTCAATTGAATAAAGACTTCATTGCAATCCTATAATTAAATATTAACAGCTTGACCGTTTTAAATGATTTTATTGATCTCTTTTTTTAATCTTAATTACCACTTCAATTCTATGATCGTATCATAGTGAAATGCTGCTATGGAGTTTTTAGATATTATTATGAAGTTTTTTTATTCGATAAAAAATCTGACTTATAAATCTTCATTATTATCACTGAATTTAAAGCGATAACTTATTGTTTTGTTGTTTTTAATTATAGATATAGCCTTTTTATTAATTACAAAAATTGTACTATCACTAATATTATGTTCTATAATAAAAGCCTCCTAACCCCAAATCAAATCTTTATATTTATTTATTACAAACTGGTTATTTGCAAATAACAAGCTATTGTTTTATTATTATTTGATTGAATTTGAAAATTGTAATCCTTATTGAATTTAGAGAATGTTAAGGATATAATACCCATCCTAATTTATAACTAAAGTTTCAAATTTTACTGTCTAAATTATGAATTAAGGAGTGGATTACTTTGTTATATTTATAATAATAGGCTCTTAAGAGACCTTGAATTAATGAATATAAAAAGCCAATAAATTTTGCTATTTTGTTTTAGATATGCATCTTGGCATACTCTTAATTTTGAGGAATTCTAAATCTCTTTACTATTTTACGCTAATTATAAAAGGTAATTATTCTAAAAATAGAATCTATTTGTCTTTCACATCATATTTTAGTGAAATTACATCATTATTATAAATATATAAGGACTCATTGCAATAAATGATAATATTTTCATTAATAAAATTAATTGAGAGTACTTTTTCGCCTTTTGGATTAAAGTATACTATATTTAGAGATACAGATATTTCATTTTAATTACTTTAATCAATAACGACAAAAAACTCCTTTTTCATGTAAAAAAAAGTACCAATACACTAATAATTTTCTACTAAATTGTGTTAAATCAATTCAATCTTTCCAGAATTAAAATAATAATCAAAGATCTTATACTGACAAAATATTCTTAATGAGTTATCATTTTTTATTTGGATTGAAGTGATTTGGCCAATCATAGATATATCAACAATACTCAAATTCAATTAGTTTTTTTTCATCGTTAATTTTGCTTCTTGAATTTCTATAATATAACTAAAAAATGATTAATTTATATTTTCCATTAGGATTAACTTATTATCAACTTCTTAGCTATAGAAAGTAGTATTGAATTATGATGTGATCTCTAAAATATCTAATAGTTAATTATTTAAATCTATTAGTTTGAATACTAAAATATTTTGATTCAGGCATTCTAAAATAAACAAATTCTCTACAAAATTATATAACCTTTAGCAATTTGTTTGGCTAAAAATAAAAAAGTCATCCTAAAATTTCATTAATTAATTATTAGATAAATATTTCATAATTTTGTAATTACATTCAATTGCAGTTGCTTTTACTAAACAGATATAAATCTCATTCTATTCATAATTTTTAAAAGTCATAACGTTTGAAACATCTTCAGTTAAATAATAATGATGGTCACTTTCAATCAAGTTATTTGATATTTCAGATATAGCATTTGAGAATTTTGCATTTGTAATTGTATTATTTTCTGATTTCTGTGATTCTATTATTATGGCTCTCTTTGAAAAGCAATAGGTTTCATTTTCAGTAATCAAAACCTCTTTTACTGCTTTTGTTAAAATAAAACAAGAAAAAATAATGACCATCCTCATCATTAAATAATTTAACAAATATAAAATATATAGTATAAATAAAAATAAACCAAAAGAATTTATATACTTCAAATATAAAGTTTATTATAATTTTCATATAATGTTTATTATAATAAGTTTATATTATTGGAATTACTCTACATGAATTATTTAATCAGAATTTTTAATCTAATTCATTCAATAAATTTAGACATGTTTTCAAACTAATTAATGTTTATTTTGTCTCTTTTCTAGATTTCTAAATAAATTGATTTTCTTGCAGTAATTCATCAACTGAATCTGATTTATACAAGACTCCAATCAATTCTCTCTCGCATAGATTTCTTGATTGATTTACAAGAAATGTAATTATAGTTTTTGGAATTGAATCACAAATATTCTTCTTTACTAAATTGAAATATGAAACAATAAGGTCTTTGATCATATCCATCTCTGTTTATTCTCTTTTGCTTGGTCTGTCGTTTAATTTGATGACATTTGGAACACAAGGCAATTGTCTTTTTGGATCATTTACGTAATACTATTAATTAACATAGGCAATTTTATTTATCACTGACTATTATTATAATATCTGACTTTCATCTATTTATTCCAACTTTTTTGGTTTTAATGTATTCTGTTTTCTTTTATTGTTCAAAATATCAAGTTTACTATCGTACAATTCTGTTTGTTTGTTATTTTTAAATGGCCAAAAATTTAAAAATTTACCAGATTCACTTTCACTCTAAACGGGGGATTTTTCTCTTATAATTTATTATGGTTATTATCTTTATTCCTCTCTATTAACTAAATCCATTCCAGATACAAAATCAGGATGACTAGTATTAATATATCCAATCTCAATTTCCAATAAATTTTAAATTATTTCATCTGTTTGAATTAAACATTTATTTAACAGATTTTCAATAACTTCTTAAATTCTATTGGATAGTACATCAAATCTTTCAATTTCTGGTATTGAAATTTGGTTGATTACTCTTCTTAATTCTTCAAATATTATATGAGAACATTCAATAGAAGGCATGCGTAATCTTTAGATCTATTGTCTAACCAATAATTCAAATGCTCCTTAAGGAACAAACAAACTAGGTCTAATTCCATTTGCATTTTTGATAGCTGTTCTTATTTCATCATCGCTCAATACATCAAATGGATTCATTTTTTAAATTGTTCTTCTGAAGGTTTCGTTGAATACATAAATTATTCTTGATCCACCAATCAACTCTTTACTAGTAATATCTAAGCATCTTCCTTCTAACATATCCTTATAAGAGTTGGAAAACTTAGAAATTAAAGTTAATACCAATAAGTTCTTTGTTTCTTTAGATTCCAAATTGTCATAATCACCATATTGTTTTAATTCATATTCCTTCATCTAAGCCAAACTTATTATTGTCTCCCTAATTACAGGTAGCGCTCTCTTAATATGTTAGATAAAATTCATATTCAAAGTCTTTACCAAATAGCCTATGCCCATCTTCTCTGAGTATTTCTTATATATTTTGTGAGTCTCAAAAAATTATTTCTCATCCTTCAATTAATCCTAAATTGTTTTATTTTTTTGTATGTCTTTCTGCCCTCTCATGATTACACCAACATAACCTAATTGCAAAGGATAAGTCTGATTGAGCAAGTCATTCAATATATCGGATCCTTCATCCATTAAATCTAATTAAGTGATAACTCCTATCGTTCTTAAACCATTAGGATCTACACTTCTAGCTAATTTTAACCCATCTGATGTTGCCAAATCATCTGAAGCCTTTGAAACTGCTAAAATCAAGCTATTCTAGTTTTTGATGAAGGGCAAAACAATATCCAAAACCTTCTATTCTATGTCTTAAGGTTAATCTCCAACAGGATTCTTTGTAATTCCTGGCAAGTCAATCAACTATAAATTTAAGATATCCTTTGAGAAATATTTCACCTTTATAGCTATTGGGGATATCCCTTTGTTCTTTCCAGCCACTTTATCCGTTTCCTATTCAATTAACTTTCTTATTTCATCTGACTCAAAAATTTTCTCACCTCTCTTATCCATAAATTCAAACCAACTCTGTTCAGCATCTATAACCTAATGCAATTATATCTCTATTGGTCTCCTTGTTACAATTCCTTTTCCTCTTGGTAGAAATTCTCTCCCCACAATACTTTCAAGAAGAGATGATTTTCCGACAGATTATGATCCTATCACAACAATTGATGGCAAATTCAACTCATTACTCAAACCAGCTGAACTTAATATATCCTTGATGATATCGATATATGAATAGTACATGTAAATCATTTATAAAGGGTATCAATTTCTCCATAATTAAATATTAATTCTTACAAATAAATTATTAAAAACACTTATAACCATAATATTTGTTATTTCTGTTCTGTACTATTCATTTTTGTGTCAATAATAAAATATTTAATGTAGTTTTTATCTTCTTTTGAATTAATGTTATTGTTCTTAAATATGATTTATATTAGAAGGACTTAATATTATCATATATAATTCAGGTTTATCTTGATAAATACTAACATGACAGAAGTAAGAAGTAATGAATGGTATAAATCAATTAACTGAAAAGTAGATTTTAAGAATATAAACTATTGAAAGAGGATTTCTTTAAAATTTCCAAATCAACATTTAGATAATTGGAATCTAATTTTAAAATTATTTATCTATATGATAGTTTTGTTTATTACAAGTTAAAACATTTAGATAAATTTATTCAAACTATCAAATAAACTCAAACTTTTAAGATACTTTAATATAATAAATTTACAGATGTGTCTTCATTAATATAATAATTTCAATTACTTTATAATAAACATCTTATCTTTCTTAATAAAATTATTTATAAATAGTAAGATAGATCTACGTTTTCTCAAATTTTAAGGTTTATTATAAAAATATTTCAATTTAAAAATGATCAATAAAAATCAATATGTAGATAAATAACATCACTTTTTTGAAGTTTTGATTTTTTTTTATGATGTTATTTGAGTCTTCATCTCAAAGAGTGCTTTTCGAGGAGAACTCAATAAATAGACAGAAAACTTATTTTATTCTTTTTTTAAATTTATTTATGGCAATTAAATTTGTTTTTGTGGCTTTGGAGTATTGATTACCTTCATTGAAGTGCAGGATGATACAAATTATTAGACAGTTTTATTTACATTTGTAAGCATAATACCTTCAGTAAGTTTGCGATTATGCATAGAAATGTTTTTGGTTTTGATTAAGGGAGTCTTTGATTAGATAGGTTTTGATTCTGAGACTTTTTGATTTTATTCATCACTTGAACTAGTTCTTGATTCATTGATGATATTTTTAAAACTATTAAATGCAAAACTTGGTGATTTGGTTAGATTGACAAATGAAATCAAAGCTGTTTCATAAGTTTAAGAGTTTTACGATATTTCCATGATGCTTTTTGAATATTTTAATTCATTATTATAAAAGAACTCATAATTAATTTGTTAATCATCTTTTGTTAAAAGCCTTTTACATTTTGCAATGGCTTCCGATGATTTAGAACTCACCAATATAGATTTGGTTTTTCGTGATTTTTAATTGTTAGCGATGATAATTGTATTGTTTTATGAATCTCCAATATTTAAACTCGTGGAGGTAACATAAGTACCTTTTCTTCTTTGCATTCTTCGTTTCCTCTTTTTACAATGATGAGCCCTTATGTACGTTTATGGATGCAAAGCATTTTATCTATCTTAGAAGGCCCCTACATGTCCACACTCTGAACATCTACAACTTTGTCTTCTGAAGGGTTTATTATTAGATGTTCTTTTGGTGGGAGGCGAGAGAAAACTTCGTTTTTTGTTAACTAATTGTAATAATTCTTATCTACGAGATCTATTCATTATTTATATAAATAAATGGAAACTATTATTAAATGACAAAGAATCAAATTAAGAAAATATTATTATGTTACTACAAAATTAATTATCAAAAAATTCCTTTTAATGTAGATGGAGTATTTTTTCTAGAGTGAAATTGGTGTTTTTGTTATTTTTGTATTAGTTATTCAGATGAAATACTTTTAATGATGGTTCTGGGTGATCTTTTGAATGAAGTTTGAATAATACTATCAACCTGATTTCTAGATGTAATGTTACTAAAATATGGGGATTGATGATGTAAGGAAGTTGGACTGAATTCAGTTTAAGGAGTGATTTTAATTTGTGAAGAAAAACGGGAGGATTTTTGTTCATCGTTTTTAGAAAATCGTAATGGTTAAATTGTGGTAAAGGAGTTGATTGTTATTTTATGAATTTTGGGCAATATTTACTAATGATCTAATGTAATGTTAGTAAAAGATTACCTTTTTCATATAATTTCTATTATAGATAGACTCTGATTGATTATCTTTATTTATGTTTGCTGTCAATAATTTTGGCTTGAATTGATTGCATATGCTGATTTTTATAATTTTATTTGTCATCATGTTTTTCACTTTGGACCAGTTATTGTGATTGAGGTATGATTGGAGAAGCATCAAAATTTATTTTAGTTTTAAATCTATACATTTTTTTCTGTTTTTCTTTTTTCTTTGTTTTCTTCTATTTATCTATTAAATAGATAATGCAATAGACAGCATTTTAGAATCTTTTAAGTAATCTAAAGTTTCTAAGAATGGACATTTGGGTGTGAAAAACAGTAAATTTCTTTTAAAGACTCTTAACTTTTTTATTGGCTTTACCACATTGAAAACAACAACAACTCTCATTATCATTAAATTAAGAATTCCGTGAAGTTTCCGAACTACTTTAGTCTGGGAGGTTACTACCTATCCAAAGAAATTAAATCCAGATTGTTGAAAGACTTGGACATATGATCTGAATTGGAAGGGTGCATGGGTTTGGAATAATATGGTGTGTTTAGATGATTTTGATGTGCTATGAGACCGGTAACTCTTTGAAGACAATATGCTTGCAAGATGTCATAATGATCCATGAATATTAATTATTATTAATTTTGATATCTTAATTCGTAAACAAAATATATGCTATAATATATCATAATCATAGATAGATGTTCCATAAGCATACAGTTCCATCATAACTAGTTGTAATAACTTATTTTTGATCACTTGTCCACGCAACTTTCGAAACCCCAGAAGAATGTCCTAAATACTTCCCCAAAATCGATTGAGTTAAAATAGAAATCAAAATTAACTAACATAATGGATTATCAGTTACCTCCCCAGAATCTGATCCAGTAGCCAATATCTTGCCATCTGGACTAATAGCAATTGAATTCAATTTAGTAACATCTATGGATTAGACTGGCTCAACGATGTCGATATCCCAAAATTGAATGGGCATATTAATACCACAAGTGACTAACATTAAATAAGAAATCAGTATTACTTAGTTCTAACTCATTATCCTTTCTTTAAGTCATATCAAGGAGAACTCCATTTCTGGATTAATGTTGAATAACCTTTTTGTCTGTTTTGAGATCATAAGTGTAAATGGTTTTATCAGCTGAGCATGAATGTATAAGATTAGGTTTCATAAGATCTGGGAATACTTTTGTTATTTCTTTCGAATGGATAGATATTTGAGTAATTAATTATCTAGCTGTCTTTGACCAAACTCTAATAATACTATCCTCGCCACCCGAGAGATAGTAATTTTGATCACTATACAAACTAGTCACAGCTCCTTTGTGAGCATTAACAATCTCCCATTTGATTGGAGATACTGGTTTATTAGTTATCATGTATGCTCTAATGAAACCATCTCTCCATCCAGAGACAACAGTTCTGTCAGGATCCAAATACACAGATGATCCTTTGACTCTGTTCATGTTAATCGGAATGCATCTAGTAATTACAAGCATTTCATTCATATCCCATACCATAACTACGCCCTCATAATCTATGGAAACAAAGAGATCACACGTATTCAATGGAACTGATAAACCCACAATACTTGACAAATGTCCTTCAGTGTGAACAACTGAATCTAGATTTGCAGTGTTGATTCTATAGATTCTGCCATTGGATGTACCTGCCAATAATTCATTGCCATTTGGGTCACTTGTAATTGAATTCATCCTGCCTTCTAGACATATTTCTCTTTCTAAATTCCATCTAGTATCACTTCCAGTCAACTTCTTCACCTTTCCATCTCCTGAACCAACAAATAGACTCCTACCAAATATATTTATACTCAGAACTCCATTATTACTCACTGGTATTGTCGCTTTGAATATTCCTCCTTGTTATGATGATATACTGAAAATGCAGATTTCACCAGCATGAGTTCCCACATATAAATAATCCCCATTTTAATCAATTACGGCTTTCGTGTAATTCCTTACTAAACCACTACTAGGCAATTGACATGGAGCTTATTTGAGTTGATATTGCATAGAAGCAACATCAAAATCCATTGTATTTAAGAAGATGTTGGAACCCTGAGAAGTGACAATTAAGTATTAGGAATGTTTAGTTGATGATCTTCTTGGAGGACACCAAGTAATCAGGTTGATTGGAACTTCCAATAACTTATTATGAACAATAGTATAATCTTGACAATTCCAGATTATTAGACTATTGTTAGATGCTGTGGCTGCTAAGAATTTATCATCACTTGAAAACGAAAGATTTGTAATTTCATCTCTTAAACCTCTAAATATTTGCATTGGTTTTCTTGCATTGAAATCCCATAATATTACTGGTGCTTCTGGTGTCTTGGCATTTCTAGATCCCATTTATCCAGATGCTATGTATCTGCCAGTCTTTGATAATGTCAATGCGCTAATGTCCATATCATGTCCTCTCAAAAACAATTGTTAATGTTTGTCATTCAAGTTCTCTATTACAATCAACCCTGCCAATGCATAGACTATTGTGGACTCCTTTTGAGGATGCAAGTGAATCACATCTCGATATCTCCCAGAAAATCCATTCATGTGATCTAATTCTATTGCATCGCTCTATAGAGGTAGTTTCTATCCTGCCTCTGGCATACTCTGCTGTACAACTTATGGAAGAGTTTAATTATAATAAGGATTCTGGTACTGTTACGGATTTTGAGTGTATTATATGGGAGGCTATGGGTAAGGTTGTTTGTAATAAGGTTGTTAATTCCCTCTTTATGCATAATCTATTGGAGTATTCGTTATTGGATTTATTCCATTCTTATTCTGATGGCCTGGTTAAGGTCGTAAATTCATAATTTAAATTATTATTCCTTTTCTCAATTATATATGTATAACAGTATATGTATAAAATACTACTAATTAATGAAAATTTTAATTTCATTTATGTCATATCTCATACATAAAATCCGATATGCCTTCGCTGTTTAAAGAATACCGAATGGGACTCATTTAATTGTTGGATTGGGAAACCCAGGCAAAATTTATGAAAATACTAGACATAATGCAGGTCAATTGTTCATTAAACATCTTGCTAAAGAGTTTAACATAAAAATGAGTGATGGATAAAATGGGTCAATTGGATCATTTCAACACATTATTTTGTTCAATCCTCTTTCCTTCATGAATTCAAGTGGTCATCCAATCAAAAAAATTGCAGACAAAGCCAATATTCAAACTAGCAATATTATTGTTGTTCATGATGACTTAGACAACTTGCCAGGAAGATGTAAGATAAAGCAAGGAGGGAGTGCAGAAGGACATAATGGTTTGAAATCCATTATTTAATATATGGATGATAAATTCATTAGATTAAAAATTGGAATAGGAAGACCTAATTCAAAAGACCCTGCAATTGTCAGTGATTATGTGATGAGCAAATTAGATTACGAACCATCATAACAAGCATTCAAATAAGGAATTGTGCTTGTACGACAACTCTTTAAATTTTGATGATCATCTATCATTATAAGGTCATGCATCATTCAATATAATTGGTTTCATCTAATAAAGTGTTAAATTCTGAATCTGTCAAAATATCCGAATTCTAACATTTTTCTTATCTCTATCTTGCATTCTTTCCCATCCTTCCAGATTCTCCATTACTACGATTCATGCCCAAACCGATTATCAAAAATATCAAGCTTACTATCAATATAGTGATTCCTTCCATCAAAAGATCGTTTTTTAACATTTTTTTATTTTTATAATACTCATTATTAAATACAATATAATAATATAATAAATAATTATCACTAATTTCTAACTTATTTCTATATATATAGAAGTATTGTTAATACTTTGAGTAATCAAATTATTGCCTTTCTTATTCTGTATTCTTCATGATATTTGTAAAAAGACTAGATCTCATTTATTTAGTTATTTTAATTTATACTCTTATTTATCTTGATAAAAAAATAGTATCTTATATGATTTGATAGAATGATGTCTTACACATCTATGATTTTAATGTGTTTTGAATGATGATATGTAATTTAAGCACAAATTCATTTATTAAATTGGTTTTGGATTTAATTTAATATCATGTGATATTTTTTCATTAAAAATGAAGAGATCAAGAAAATAGAATTTTTGAATATTTTATTTATTATATGATTAGATAATTTGAAGTCATGGGTTTGTAACAGGTGAATCAACACTTACTATGTTCCATCTGCAGAGAAGTATTTTATAATCCAATCCGAGCAACATGTGGGTATAATTAGATTCAAATTATAGACATACATTTTGTGGTACATGTTTGGTTCGTTGGATACAATAGAAGAAGAGTTGTCCTCTCTGTAGACATCAATTAGAACGCAATTATAAATTCGATAAGGATATTCTAGCAACCAAAATAGTTGGAGATGTTTAGGTCAAATGTTTGAGGTGCTTATTATGGAATGGCACATTGGCAGCGTTCAAATAACATAAGAAAACTTAATGTAAATTTGTTTAAAAAAATAATGAAATACCCTAAAATGCAATTGAAATTGGAGATGATAATGCCGAAGATATCACATTTCCATTTATTATTATTGATACTCGTAAGATAGTTAAGACTGCTAACCATCCTATTCTAGTATAAATAGATGAATAAAATAATAAACATGATGATGATCTATTTATAAGCTAAACGAGATAGAGTAACCATTTTTAGAATGACAATTCTCAAGTAGAAATTAGCCCTTATGTTATAAGTGATTAATCAAATCATATAATAATTGAGACCCAGGATAATGTAGTACTAGAGGAATCTAGCTAATAATAATAAATATTTATATGCCCAAATAATCAGTTATACATAGATATAGATAAATTAGACAATTAAAATTAGAATAACTAAACGGATGCAAAAGATTTATAAATTACTATTAATGAATAAGATAACCATTGTGAACAGTCAGAAAATAGAATAAAAATATCACAAAATCAATAGATACAACATCCAAATTAATCAGAAATAGAAATATTAGAACCCTCTTTAAGAATACTTAATAGTAGAGAAATCAAGGAATTAAAATCTAAGCGGAAATTTAAAATTAATACAATAAAAAATGCTGTGTCAGTAGTTGAACCCCTAATTGATTCTATGAATGATGATTAATTCAATAAGTTTATAGATCATATGAAAAAGGAAATGACGAATAAACTTAATGAACTTTTAAATACTTCTATTTTATGATAATTCTTGTTATTATGTATCTCATTTCATATAGTTGTTAATATACTATGCACAGTTCCTTCCTGGTGCTCCCATGACCCCTCCACCAGGATGAGTTCCAGAACCGCATAAGAATAGCCCATTGATAGGAGTTCCATAACTATTATATCCATTGCTTGGTCGATTTCCATACAATTTATCTAAAGTCAAAGCGCCGTGGAAAATATTGCCTTCAGTCATATTAAGAAGTTACTCAATCTCCTATGGTGTAACCATATCTGTATAGAGTATTGACTTTCTATTAGAGTGAAAACAATAGATACTTAAAATTGGGGGCATATTAAGAAATGTAATCAATGACTTACTCCTTCAATTATTGTTTAATCTACTCATTCCAATTAGCCTTATAAGGAGTATATTAGACAAGACATTGTACAATGTGTTATCCCTGTGGAGCAATTGTTTTGTCATGAGCAGTAGGAACAACTAAATCCACGAATAAGTTATCACTGAAAGACCTATAAAGTGAATGATTGATTAATAATACTTTCCATTTATGCAATCTTAGTAAGCTTATCTCAAGGTGTCTAGCCTTTCACATCCTAAATGAGTAGTACCGATTAACACGGATTCAGGTTTTTCATATTTGGTTCCCTCGAAACATTTAAATTTAGGCATTTCAGATACAGCAAAATTAAATTTAGTGCAGGCACCATTATATTCCATATGTTTAACATCACTGAAATATTTAGGGTTCTGAGCTTTTTAATCAGGTGATAACAATTTCTCAAAAGTGATTCTTGGAGTTACACTGCTTATGATGGTATCACTATAATAAGTGTTATTGTCTGAACATTTCACACCAGTGACTTAATTATTAGAAGTGAGGATTTGTTCGACACTTATGTTGGTCTTGATCTCTACTCCCTTTTGTTCATTCAATTTAGTGAGGATCTTAGATATGGATCCCATTCCACCTTCTACAAACGCCCATTCTCCCTTAGAATTTGGGAATATCTCACCCATCACATGATGCAATAGGATATAGGCGCTGGCTGGAGTGTCTATTGATATCATTTCACCTATGATGCCATCGGTTATGAGTGTTCCCTTCAAGATATCAGATTCGAACCATTTATTTAAGAATTAACTTGACGATTATGACATAAATTAAATGTAATCATATATCTAATTAAATATAAATACAAGATATACTTTGTCTTTGTTTTTCCATCCGTCTTAACCCATCTTTAACAATAATCCAAGATCATCAAAGCTTTTCTTTAAATTGTATCCTTTGCCTTTTGCAGATGTGTCATACGGATATTTATCTTAGTAAAAACTCCACAAATCTATAATTTCTGAGAGGAATTGGTTGTATTCGTCATAGACTTCACTATCTCTTTTGGAGAACTTGGCTATCTCTTGTTTGCAAAAAGTTGAATCTGAGTTCATCAGCAGGTATTCCCCCTTGTTCTTGGTTACTGTAATACTGGAGATGGGTCTTCTAAAGAGTTTCAAACCATGTGAATATAGATTCAATTCATTGATTACTGAAGGACGCATCAACGAAAGCAAATATGAGAATCGACTAAATTTAAATCCGGGATAGACTTCCTCTGTTTAAGCAGCTCCTCCGGTTATGTGTCTTCTTTCTAAGAGCAAGATGTTTTTATATTTCAGATAGCAGGCTGCCACAAGTGCATTGTGACCACCGCCTATAATGATAGCATCATATTTTTTCATATTTAATAAAATCAATTTATTGAGAATGTCTTGTTTAAGAAAATAAAGTGTTTCGTTTAGTGATCAGTTTGGGCACTGAGCTTTTCTTATAGAAACTCAATTGTGAATTCGACTATTATGTTTTAATGGCTCCTATCACAGAACTTGTTCTAACAGATTTACGATTGTTAAGATAAATAGAGTGTTAAGGACATATATTGTATGAACGTTCAGCACTTGTCTCAGTTCTCGTTGATTGTTAAGTTTTGAATCGAATCGGTTTTATTTGTCTTCTCCTCTGATTGACTCTATTCTGAGCTTAGATAATATAATTTTTGATTGTCTCCCCAACCTTCGTGTTCCTGTGGACTGCGTAATTGTAAACTGTCTTGCTTTTTTCATTTGACAACTTAGCTATGTTGATTTGATACTTATTATCAATGTCAGGTATCATGGTCTAATTTCTGGAGGACTATCATTACATTCCTCATCAAATTTTGTTATGCACTAATCACTCTTTGTATTCTCTAGTAATTCAGCCACTTTCGAATCATTTCTTAATCCATAATATTTACAATATTTGTGTAATCAAAAAAATTAATGATAATATCACTCATAATAATATTGAGAAAATATCAAATGGGGGATCATTCAAGTGTGGATTTACAAAGAAACCTTAATTCTGAAGGTGGAATTCACTTATTTATAGATATTCTTGCTTAAACTCCTTTATAAAGATATATTCAAAAAGCAGATTTATGCATTAATTATACTAACTTCTTTGATAATTGAATTATAAATATTTAAATTAATATTATTTCTTATAAATCTTTCATATCATATCTTGATTAATTAACAATTATTGGCAATTACTTTCTAAAATAGAATGAATGCTTAAACAACCATTTTAATTGAATATTTATTTCAAAAAACAAATAGTTAATTACCATATATACAAATGAAATAACACATATTTTTAATGAAAAAGATAAAAATGATTAAAAAGAAAATGTGAATAAATATTAATGACTATTGTAGAAAATATTATGTTAATCAATTATACATTGTAAATTCTAATATAATTTCAACAAATATATATGTTTTTCAATTTAATTACAAATAATTATTGATGATTAGAATCATTAAACTTCTTTTATTAGAAATCAAACAATTAAAATAAGCTAGGCAAATTATTCTTGGCTAATTTTAGTAACTTTGGCACAATATTAATTTCGGAATGATTTCATTATTCACAGTAAAGAATATACTTTTATTATTTTTTTAATCCAAATAAATGGGTTCTTGTAGTTCTAATGTTCGTAAGAATGTTCAAAAGAATTCAGAGGTCAGGTAATTCAGTTAACAAGATATTCGTCATTTTTACAAATTGGGATAAGTGATAGGTCGTGGCAACTTTGGAACAGTTTAGCTTGGTTACAAGATAGAATAGGAGCGGAAAGGATTCAAAGCAAAGTGCTATGCGATAAAATGCATAGATAAGGAGAGGATAAGCTTAGAGTAGATCCAAAGGGAGTTGGAGATTTTATCAAGACTTGATCATCCAAACATAATTAGAGTTTATGAGGAATATGAGGATTTAAGTCACTTCTACTTTGTGATGGAGTATTGCAAGGGTGGAGAACTCTTGCAATACATCTTAAAGCATGGTGCCTAAAGCGAAAGAATGACGTAAGTTATCATGAGATAATTGTTTTCTGCTGTGGGGTATCTCCACGAGAGAGGTATAATACATAGAGACTTAAAACCTGAGAATTTGATGATGGCAAATGCGGAAGGGGAATTTGACATAAGAATTATTGACTTCGGATTGAGTAAGCGCGAACAAGTTATAAAAAAGCCGTAGCAATAGAGATCCAAGTGTAGACATTAAACCAAAGTTGGAACTCCTATATACGTGGCTCCAGAGGTGTTAAAGGGAGTGTACTCAGAGACATGTGATGAATGGTCTTTAGGTTGCATTATGTATGCACTTTTATTTGCTGAACCTCCATTTAGCGGATAGAATATTCATTAATTGGAATAATAAATAAATAAACCTCATCTGAAGTTCAAATTAAGTATTTCATCAGAATGCTAAGATCTAATTACTAAACTATTGGAACCCAATCCAAACAAGAGGATAACATGTTTGTAAGCTCTCAAGCATCCATGGATGATACGTGATTAGAATTAGTGCAGACTTTTGACAACAATGTAAAGTGAAGAAAACAGTTTGGAAATAGAGAGAATTATTGAATTGCTGAGACAATATAGTGAGAGTACTTAATTTAAGAAGGAGGCATTGAAAATTCTATTATCACAATTAACCGATTTGTAATAGAACTATTTAAAACTGAAATTTGAAGAATTGGATAGGGATAACAGTGGAACTATAAATGAAACCGAATTTCTGGAATATCTTGAGTAACAAGGGAAGAGTAAATTATTTAAGCAATTGCCTATGGAGAAGTTTAGTAAAAATGATTGGGGATATTATATTTCCTATACTGATTTTATGGCTGCACTACTGAATCAACCATATTATTTAACATAAGATAGATTGGACAATCTATTCTTTTGGTATGATATTAAGCACAGACAATATATATCGAAGACTGACTATAGGATTGCAATGAGCAGGAGGGGTGTGGTGATTAGTTAGGAGAAGACAGAGGGGATATTTTAGGAGTTGCTTTTGGGATTGATAAGATATGATCAATTTAAACATGTCATGACATTCAATTTGATCAAGTAGAAGACTCGAAGCACAGGGGAGAACAAATAGAGAAATGGATTAAAGTTTGAGAAGGTGATACCATGTGTTGGAGATGATTGTAAATTTTTATGATTTTTCATTAATTATATAAAAAACGGGTATGAATAGAATTGGATTTGGATTGTTATGTATAATATTGGTGACAGCCAGCAGCAATGTGATGTTACAGACAGCAGATCATAGTGCATTCAGTGAAGTGTTTAAAACTTATGTAATGAGTGTTGGTTTACAAGGGAACAGTCGAAATAAAGTGAATTCGGAGGTAGATTATTTGGAGAGTTATTGATGATGGTTCAGAAGGGCGAAACATTATAGAGTCTAAATGATCACGTTGAAGAGTTGAGAAAGCATTTGGCAGATGATGAATCAGAAGATGAGAAATATTTCAATGAAAAGTAACAGGAAATGGAAGCTTCATTTTCTGGTTTGGCAACTGAAGTTGAAGAGTTAAGAGTCTCAGTAGAGTAAGCAGCAAGTAGAATTCAAGTTTTGAATAAATAATAAACTATCATTGATGGGTTATTTGCAAATGATCAATAAGCATATCAAAAGAGAGTTGGTGATCAAAATGCTATTTTGGATGTCATAGGATAATTGTTAGTACGTGTTAGTGAATTACAATAAGGAGGACATAGTTTGATTGAGAAGGACAACTTGTTGGATGAAATCAAGGCTTTAGGAAGAGGAAAGCATGTTGAAGTCTTGGCCTAAGTAATTTAGGATTATCTATATATTAATAGATTACAGCCCATTTACAAACTGAATAGGCTGAACACATTTAAGAATTATTGAATAAATTGAGAGATGCAGTCTTAAACAGTTTAGCTATTGATGAAGAGAAGGAACAAGAAAATATTAGATTATACAATAAGTTGAGTGGAGAAATCAGAAGGTACTGTAATTATGTTATATTTTTAAGTTCATTGGCTTAAAGTACTAGATCATATGAAGAATTGGAAGCTCACTTTGAATAAAGGGAATATGAATTGAATTCTAAGAAATTGGCAGTTCGTGAAGTAGGAGAGACATTGTAAGACAGAAATGATTAGAGGTGAATAATTATATCATTTGAGTAGATAGTTTATATTGGATAGAGTCTAAGAGGCATAAAAATTATTGAATGATAATTTGGATAGAATTGCAAGATGGTCAGTTGAAAGCGAATGAAAATGAATTTGGAAATTTAATAATTTTTAATTTAATAAAATAATGAACGCAGTGTTATCAAAGCTTGATCCATTCATTACAAAATTTGGACTTGATAATTCAGATCAGATTGAAATACTCAAAGGACCATGCAGTAAAATCGGAGTTAGACCTGCTTATGTGGTTTTTATTTTTGGTTCTGTTGCACTTTTCAGCATTTTGTTTGGAATTGCAGCACGTTTTCTCTCCACATTCATTTCCATCCTTTATCCAGCCTACAGAAGTATTTAAGCCATAGAGTCAACAGGTATGTTATTCCCCCTTAATGTAGGTGAATCTGATGACAAATAATGGTTGACCTACTGGATTCTATTTTCAATCATCACTTTGACAGATGCCACCATTGGATTTGCATTAGAATTCATTCCCTTCTACCACATCTTGAAGTTGGCACTATTTGTTGCTTTATTCCATCCACAAGTTAAAGGAGCTGAGAAATTGTATGACAAGGTAATGTTTTATGGTGATAATGTTTTTAGTTTGTACATCCCCTTTATTTACAGTATCACGAGAAAATCGATAAAGGTTTCCAAAAGGTTTAAGAGAGAGTTAAGTAACAAGTCAATGACAAATTTTAAAATTGATATTGTATGACCACGTATAAATATAAATTTGTAATCATTTGAATGTTCCAGTGGCTCTCATTCTGCATTCGCCAAGTGATTGAGTAAGATATTTGATTTCTTTTCGTTGTTGATTGTATTTAAATACAATGGTCTAACGTAAAAATGATTCCTCAACTTGATGAAAGTCAAAGTGAATCATATGGACACTTCTAAATTCTGTTGTCTGATTGATTTCCAAACGAGCAGAACCATCCAACATTACTTGGAAGATGGCTCCATACCTAATTAATAGTTAGTGATCATATTTACCCATTGTAGTTTTATTCAACTTTATTTAAAGTAGCAATTGCTATCTAAGCATAATCCTTAAATGGCATTTGCAAATTTTATAATGCTTTGATCTAAGTGAAACCATTAACTGTGGCTTCATGATGAAATAAAAAGAATAGATCCTTTTCTGAACTAATTTCGATTTTGATGGATTAGGGATTACTATCAATTCCCCTTAATAAAACATTATCCTTACTAGTTGTAAGACTCGGAGACGAATAGGTTCTGGTTAACTAAGTTCCTGGACTTCTGAGAACCGATCTTAGAATCGAATATTGATGTTTAAAATGCGATCGTATAGGATCTTGTGTCCATCCTTTAAGGCTGGATCCAAGTAATCGATTTCAGCAAAGTCTATTGGATTCATTTACATAGAATTCAACCATGATGTGCCTGATTTCATATTGTATTTTGAAATTATTTAAAACAGTTAATAAATATGAATTAATTAGTTTAAGTCATTCTATTTTTGAATTGTACGAAAGTGTTTCGAGAAGAGGATTCACCTGTTTTCAACAAAATAGTGGTATGTTTTCTGATCAAAGTGTAGTACAACATCCGGAATAATCAATATGCTCAGATGTCAGAATTGCAAGGCGACTTAGCAGAGTATCTGAATTCGTGCGAGAATGCTGAGATCAAGGAAAGAATGAACTACGAATTAAAGAGATTGGGATTAATTTGAGAGAGAATATTTAATATATATATATTTAATATACAAATAATTATGTCAGACTCTGATAGTGAATCCTAACTGCTTTATCAATCGATTGCTGAACAGTAATATGATGTGGAAGATAAGCAAGTCATGGTGAGTAGTCTTACAGATATGGCTGAAGCATAAGACGAATCTATTCAAATTAATTTTGATAGAGAAATGATCTCAAAATTGGAAGAGGATATTGTCTTATTGCAAAGAAAGAATATTTATCTCACTGATTAATTGAAGGATAGGGACAACTAAATCGCCCTCCTCAAAGAGAAATTGCAAAAGCAAACTGCTATTAATGAAACTCATCAAATTGCTGAAGTATAACTAAAATAATAAATTGAAGAATTAAAGATAAAAATTACAGAACTTCATTATCAAAAGGCCATGAGTCAAACTAAAGTTCAGACTATTCCTAAAATTAATTTAGATTTTAGTTGGGTTAATCATATCGAAAGAGATCATTCTCATGATGGGTTGTTAGAACGTTATGATCAGATGAAAGTTGCTAAGCGACTTGCACCCATCTAAATTAAACAGCCCAATTAAATACAGCATAGTCCCTATTTCGAACAGTTATCTGAAAGGAAACCTATCACATAAAGAAAACGTCCTAATAATTAATGATTTTTATGTTATCTATATTTACTTTGTGTTACGATCCATATGTTTAACTATAGCCTTAACATTAATACATCTACAGCTTAATTGTCATCTCTCAACTAAATTTTAAATTGAATCAGTACAATGAGTATAAAACTAATACACACCAAATGACATTCAATTTTGAATTACAGTAGGTTTTCAGAATCTCTTAGAATAAGAAATTCTACAGGTTCTCTTCTTTAGAAAACTTATAAATATTCTATATTATCTGCAAGTATAGTAATACAAAGAAGAATCTCACTTACAAAGAAATATTGATATCCTTACTTTTTTGAAGATTACAATATAATTAATACTATCACTCTTACTAATCATTTTGGGTATTCTTACAATACCTATATGTTAGGAGAGTTACTATTAATATACTATGTTTATTTTAATATTTTGTTTTGATTTAATATATTATAATTATTCACGTAGCCTACTCAACCTGGTCTAGCCCAATTCTTAGCAGGTGGTAATTCTCTTAAGGATAATTTATCATAAGGAGTGTTACGACTATAATATACCTTATATTTTTTACGGTTCATTAGAATCCTTCTTTACTACACTGTTCCATGAAGAAATCTAGTATCCTTACCAGCCATAAGCAATGAAAATGAAGAAAACCCAAGGCAAGATTCTTGTATTCATTACTGGAGTATGAATATTGAATATTCCATTTCTTTCGAATGAGGTTGTTCTTCTAAACCAAGCCATTGTTGCTGGAGTTCTTTCTTTACTTATCAATCAACAATCTTACATGTTCTAGCAGTCCTCAATACCAATCCTTCAATATTTTAAGGGATCTCTGGTTGTACTTCAAACTTTCCAACATTAGCAGCCAAGAAATCACTTTTCTCTTTAAATATCGATCAAACTCATACATTATTGTAATTGTCCGAATTCTGGGCCTACTTTATCATACTTATTAGTAAACAGAGGATCAAATTTACCAAAGGTCTTGGTCTCAGGTATGAAATTGCTCATTATTTTTATTAATCAAAAATTCTTTATATTTAGATACTAATTGTTAATATTTGATAATTCAATATTAATTGCTCTTTCTAACTAACTCCTGAACTATCTAAATTGATAATATAGATACTTGGCCATATCTTTAGTTCAATAAACAACTGAAAATCATTGATATATTCTGATATTTCAAAATTTGAATATGAAAGTGGTATTAATCATCCTATTTTGATATTGGTTGATTTTAATAATTGTAATTGATTTTATTTCATTTGTTTAATTGTTGATTATGATGAAAGAAGATATTAAGTAAACTTTAAGTGTCTTATGAAAGGGTTCTATAAGAGAAGGAAGAATTGAATAAGGTGAGGAGGGGCAAGTAAAAATGATAAACAGATGCTTAATATAAATATGATATCAATATCTTATTTGTGATGTCCGTTCTTCCATTATTTATAAATATAGAGAAGAGAGTTTAGTCTTTAGTTTTCGTTTAAGTAAATTTATGATTTAGATGATTAATATTTCATGCAATTGGAGTATAATGTCATTCAATAATAGTTAAGGAGTGCATTTTATATGTAAGTTTGAAAAAATACTTGCATATATATCTTTTTGGAATTTCATAATACTTTTATAATGAAATAATATCATAAGTATTTAGAGCAAGAAATGAGGAAACATGAAATTGAATCTTTCTATTTTATGATTAAAACTATTTGCACCCTTTTTTTGGATCAAAAAGTATTAATTATACTATAATATGAATATTATTTGTAGGTTTTATAGTTAACATGCCGATGGAGTTGTTAACGGCAAAAGAATAATCTAGCATTTTATCATTTATTTTAGTTATAAAATATCTTCTAGACATCCTCATATAGAACTTGAGTGTTATTAAATAAAGGATACTTCTAGGGTTATTCTAATTAAACTTCAGATTTATCCTTCTTCAATTTGACCATAAAGGAGATCCTTCTCAAGAATGATTTAAAAAAAGGATACGCTTGGACTTCACTGAAACTGAGGCATCATGACTGTAAGTAGACATAATTTGGAGCATGACTGCTGCTAAGGTTTAGAGTTGTAGTATTCAAAAACCCAAGCTCACCCATCTCTTAATTATAATCTCTCAATTACTTCTATTAATTTAAATATATATCATAATTCAAAATTTAATAATTGCTCAAGCATATCTTTTAATATAAGTTCCAAAATTTTCATATTTTTGATTTGACAAGCCTAATACTTAAGTAACATCATGAGATATTCATAAAATTGATGACTCAGCTACTTTTAAGCCCATTAAGGCAGCAATACTAAATATTAAAACAAAAAGTAGGAATTAAGTTAAAAAATAGTTTTAAGTAGCTGAGCTGTATTCTGGCTATCTCCTTAGCTATGCAAGTTTGAACTTATTAAACAATGGCCTAATTAATACTTTAATATATCATACATAATAGATACATACTATTACTGATAAAAAATTGTTACAGATTTGCTTATTAAGCAAAATCATTTCTAAATGTATTAATATTACATAATTATTTTTCAAATTATTAGCAGTAACCCAAGGTTGATTTTCTTCCACTTTAGATAAACTATACTTAATATCTTTATTCAAGCAAATTGTAATTGTGGGATTGTATAAAATTTGTATAGTTTATTTTTCTATTATCATGTGTGCTTCAACATTTTTGTGGAGTAGTTTTAAGTGAAAGATCATTTGATTTGCAAGGAAAATTATAAATTAATTTATAAACTCAAATAATAGAGAATATATATGGATTTAAATGTACAATTCTTTTATATTCTGAATAAACTAATAAACAAATTAATTAAATCTTATATAAGAATTTATTTTAATTATATTTATTTTGCATCTTTTTTGGATTTTGATCACGGGAAGAGTGTGATTTAGGCTGTTGACTCTGGTGAGTCAGGAAATGAGACCAAATAGGGAGTTACAAAGGCTTTTCTTGGATGGAGGTAAAATGAAGAAGGAGGGAGACTCCCGGTAGAATGGGATTAAGTAGAAAATATTATTGAGTAGTGGATTTTATTAAAAATAATTTATGTTGATTATCATAATTACTTATATAAAAAATTTCAAATGAACAGCTCTGAATCGAATGATTTCTAAAATGAGGAATACAGATTTTAAGAAGATGAGGATTACATTGATTTTGAGGACTTAGGGTAGAATGATATGATGAGATATGAAAATGATTAGGGAAAGTATGAATTATTTTAAAGTGTTTGATAGTATAGAGTTGGTTAACGATAGGGATCAAATTGAAGAGGATATGAATTAGAGTGAGATGTTGAAGGTATCTTCAACTCTTTGCATGAGGGAAGATGAATCGGATGGGTCAGAAGAGGAATCTTAACTTCAAGGAACGTAAGTGAATATATAATTATTATATACAGTCAATCAAGAACATGTAATTCTGGGACATTGTAGAAATCGATAAGGAAGAGGAATAGGAATAAAGAAGAACCTGTAAGATATGAATCATTAATAGTATGTTTTAGAAGAGAAAGGTAAAGAAGTGGAGTGAGGAGGAGGATAAGAATTTGGAAGATTTGTTTCAAATTTATAAGGGAGAGTGGGAGACCATAGTGAAATTTTTGGAAGGAAGAACAGTTTCATAATGTAAATAGCACTGGCAACGTTTGAGTGGTGGTTAGGAGAAGAAGAGGAAATGGACAGAGGAGGAAAACTAGATAATATTGTCATTTACACAGGACAATCCGTAGTTTAATAATTGGGCTTTGATTGCTTCAAGTATGAAATGTAAATTAAAGAGAGGAATGCAGGGTAGGAATGGGAAACAAATAAGAGAGCATTACATGAATCAGTTGCGTCCTGGGATTAAGAACAAGCAGGGTTGGACTCAGGAAGATGACAAGTTGTTGTTAAATTTGTATCAGAGATATGGGAGTAAGTGGTGTTAGATAAACAAGCATTTTGAGGGAAGAACAGTATGATATTTGTAGTAAATGAAGGAAATAATGTTGAAGAATAGATACAATAAATTGTAGAAGGGAAACACCTACATTGATCATTTTCTTAATATCGATGATGAACCCCACCTCTAATTCTAATAATCTCACACATTCTCTTTTAATTGATTATATTTAATAATTATTTATATAAATGGGATCAATTTGTTAATCGCATTCTTGTGCAATTGAATACACAACTCAATTGAGCACAAGTGTTTACTTTCTCAAGCCATTGATTGATTATCAATAGGATGACGAGATAATCGAGGAATCTTAGTCTCCTACTGATTTTGAAAAGGAGTTTACTACCACTAAGTCAATGGTGCCCAAATCTCCAGACGTGATGTAAAGATCCCCTTAGAGTTCGCCTACTCCTAATGATTCAGTTGTAATATAAAAATTTCATATAACATCTGACGATTTCGTGAAGTTTCGATATGAGAACTTTGCTGATTCATATTAGATCGAAAGATCCCTGGGTTCTGGCAGTTACGGTGAAGTGTTTATTGTCAGAAATAAGTAAACAAGTAAGTTGATAGGATTAATTTTTAGATTAATTGAGAGCCATGAAACAGATTAAGAGACAATAAAGTTCGATGACTAGGAAGGCTCTAAGAGAAATGGAGATTCTCTCTAAGTTGGATCATCCATTTATAGTGAAAGCAATAGAACTATTCTAGGACGAACAGAGTTAGAACATGATTTTGGAGTATTTTAGTTTAGTTTACATAGGTTGCTTTAAGGAACTGATCTCTAGGAAGACATATAAAACAATCACAGTTTCACGGAAGAGAAGGCTGCAAAAATAGGTTATCAATTGTTGTTGGCAATAAGTTACATCCACAATCAGGATGTGGTTCACAGAGACATCAAGCCGGAAAACATTCTATATCAATATAACAATGGAAATACGTACATAAAACTCATTGATTTTGGTATTTCTACTGAAATCAAGAAGAATCGGAAACTAAGTTCTCAATTAGGATCAGTAATAAAATCAAAACTTATATTAGATGTACTTTATGGCTCCTGAGATTTTCAGCAAAGACTATGGCAAATAGATTGATATTTGGGCTTGCGGTGTTACTTTGTTCTATATGGTTCAAAAAAGATATCCTTTTATGGGGAGGACCAATTAAGAGATGAAAAATGCTATTAAGAGTGGAAAATTCTCGTTTGATAAATCTATTACTCCTGAATTATAATGTCTTTTGAGTAAGATGTTGCAAATCAATCCCAATAAAAGGATCACTGCTTTATAAGCATTACAGGAGGATTGGTTTGTTAAACATAAATTTGCAGGTCAAATCAATCAACAATTGATATTTAAATTAATAAATTATCATTCCACAACTCTATTCGAAGAATTGATATTCTCTCTCATAACTTATTTTTTTCACAATAGTGATGATCATGGCTCAGCCATATAAACATATTTATATCTGGATGCAGATTAGGATGGGTAGATTTCGAAATAGGAATTCAAAAAATCCCTACATTAACTGGATCTTCCCAATTCAAATTAGCAGATCGATGATCTATACGCAACTCTGAATAAGTAACCAGATGATACACTCACTTACAAGGGTATGGTTATCAATAAGATAGTAGAATTCTTGGCAGCCTCAGTAGCCAGAGATAAAATTTAAACAAAGAAATGCCAGAAGTTTTGTTTTCAATTGATTGATCATGATCAAGACGGTAAGATATCGGAATCAGATTTCTGTCATTTAATGGGTAAGAACCACTCCAATCTTTGGCATCTCCTAAATCCTTCGGATAGTTTATACATCACTGAGGAGGAATTTTATAGCATGTTCAAATCATGAATAGTTACTATTATTTATAATATAACTATGAAGACTTGTGTCTCATTATGTGGTATTCTACTTTTGCCATAAATAATTAAATTTTTTATTTATGTTTAAACCTAATTTCTCAGGGTAATCCAAATCACTGCCTTAAGATGACTTTGAAAAGTATATCAAGACAACATTATAGGAAAATTACTACATGACTTGTTTGGATACATGTTTTGCTGATTACTCTACACCTATTTGTATGAAAAATATTTGTATTTCACATGTAGCAGGACAAGAGAAGGTTTGTTTGGCTAAGTGTCTTGACAGAGCATATGATTCATTACGACTGGTACAAAAGATCATTGATCCTTTCGACAATATGAAACAGAAGAAGTTTTACTATAAATTAGACGGATAGAATGTGTTAGGTTTGAAGAAGGATTAAATGTTGTGATTATTAATTAATTATGAAAATATTGTTGCTCTTTGCATGTTTTGTGTTTGCTCAAGCCGAGTGCTGTAAGAACGATCATATCACATTATAGACTATTATCAACTGGGGGCTGAGCACTACTGTCAAGAATGTTGCTACTGGTATGATGGAGATTGGTTCTGTGAAACCTATTAATATTGCTACACTTTTATTGCCATCACGATTTCGATCTGGATTGCCATCTGTTTAATATATACCGCCCTCTATTTTTATGTTCGAAATACGACGATGCGAAGAATTGCTCTGATCCACAATAGAGCAGCTTAAGCCCAAAGAGAAAATAGTGCTATCAACACTTCAAAAAGAGATGAAATGCCGAATCCCACCATCGAAGTAGGAGTGATGGATGTTCAAATATCGAATGATTAATTATGAAACAATATTTTTTATATTTAATGTTGTTGCTATTTATATTCATTGTGCCTCTCTTGGGTTAAACATGTTTCAGCAACAAGGCAGCTGTGGATTGTGGTACTTTGAAGTGTTGCACTCAGGAAGGCTACTGTGCTGTATAAGAGACTGATTGTTATTACAGTGCTGAGAAATGTACAGATTAATAAGATTTCCATTAGACTCATGCGAATATGCTGAATGTGATTATTGTTGTATTTACAATGGAGATACAGTTGAGTGTGGAACTCAAAATTAATGCTTGGCTTGGATATTCATATTGCTGGGTTCTTGGCTCCTATTGACATTAATTGTAATATTTGCAGCTATCAATCGCAAAAGAAACATTGCTACTCGTATGATTGTTATAGCTGAGAAGGCTAATCTGGTTGCATTAGATAACTCAAGAAAATCAATAGTCTCATAAATAATAGGAACAGAAGAATAATACGGCAAAGAATTTTAGGTGAATAAAGATAATTATAATTTGTAATTATGATTTTGGTTTTGTTTTTCATTCATAAAAATTAGAATTCTATTTTTGCTATTGTAAGATCTTCTCCTTGCATTTCTGCATCTTCTAAAATAACTCATGTTTCGAAGGATTCGCCTTACTCTCCTGCACCTTCTCCTATAATGCTTCAACTACAATTCTTTATGAGATCTTCTCATCCGTTTATAAGAGATCCAAAGTTTTCCTCAATGAATTCAAATCTGTGGATGCTCTTGATGATTTCATTTGTTCAGGAGATTTCGATTTTTAAATAGAGTTCTAATTTTACACAATATTCTAATTCTAAATATTATTCGAATTCTAATTGGTGATCTAATTTTAAATAGTGTTCTAAATTTATAAGGATTATTTCAACTGTTCTTATGGCGGCTTCTTTGGTTAAACCTACTAAGCTATTGGCTAAACGTTTATTTGGTGTTTAACTTGCTCAACTTTTTTAGTTGTGGCATTTAATTCTTTTAAAATTTCTACATTTTCTCGATTTTGTTATGATGGCAAGTCATCACACTTTTCAATAATTGTGTAATTGAGATTCAGAGTCTAATCCATAATTTAAGTATAATTAAGTTGAGATTTGTTGCATCTATTTTGGGTTTCAATTTCTATAAATTAGCTGACATCCAATAATTGTTATTGCAATCTCGATTATCGCTCATCATTCAGTTGCTAATTGTCGATGGATTGCAATATCTTAACGAAAACCAATTTAAATATTTTAGATGTTGTTGTAACTAAGATGTAAGACATTTGATATCGCATTTCTGTTAGGACCTTATCAATTTAAATGTTCTGAAGATAGACAGCACAATAATTTAAATGTTGGAATTTCAAAAATGTGAATGTCAACTAAGCAATCAGACAGACCCAATAGAAAAAATTGAAGAATCCTAACAAATCAAATATTTATTAGATGAATAGCAAGACGAACCTGAAATAATGAATTGAGATTACCATTGGAAAATCAAGACCTCTGTCTTTTGTGGATGGATGATTTGCACTATAGTCTTGGCTGTTAGAAACACAAATAGTACGATTTATACATTGTTCATAATTAATGTTTAGAAATTATTGTTTTTTGGTCATTTAATATATTTTAAATTTGCACATATTATGAACACTAGCAAGAACAAACCCTTTTATGATACATATTAAGTATGGTTTTATGAAGGAATATAAATAATGTGAATTGCTGGTTAATAGTTTACGATTAGAATTTTAATTATAACAGTTAATTTAAAAATCAATGAAGTCGAACAACGAGAACAATTATGTACGAGTGTCATACAATAACTTTGTAACCACACGCAATCGACAATTCGGAAATGAGATCACAAACATACAACGAGTACCAACTCGATCTACTTCCCAATTCCTCTGTTCCAAACCCATGTTGAAGATAGAAGAAGAAACACCTCCTCCTGTTCCTGAATTCGTAAATCCATATGTTGCTGATATCTTCGAATATCTACGTGTCAATCAACATAAATTCATGTGTTAGACTCCCTTCTACATGAACTTACAATTAGACATTACTAATCAAATGCGTTCAATTCTAATTGACTGGCTAGTCGATGTGCATCTTAAATTTAAGTTACAATCAGAAACACTCTATATGACTATCAATTTAATTGATCGATACCTTGCCAAAAACACCATCATGCGAAATAAACTATAACTAGTCGGAATCGCCTCCCTCTTCATAGCATCCAAATATGAAGAAATCTATGCTCCTGAACTTAAAGATTTTGTATGCGTTTGTGACAATGCATACACTAAAGAAGAAATACTTGGTATTTATCACCCCTTATTATACCAGAAATGGAAAGCAAAATTTTATTAACAATCTAATTCCACTTGACTTCCACTTCCCCACTCAAATTCCTTGAAAGACAAATTTCTGGAGCCAATTTGTGTGACAAAATCAATTTTGCTTCCAGAATGATTCTAGAATTATCTCTCCTAGACATCAGATGTCTCAAGTATTAATAATCCATCTATTCAGATTTTCATCATCCCTATTAGCTACGACTGCCATTCTCCTAGCCATTAATCTACTTCGATCACCTTAGGTATTGCCCTCCTCACTTCATTATGTCGATAACCAAGAAGACCTTAGGCAGTGTTTATAAGAATTCCTCCCAGTCATCAAATTATTACAAAGCAGTAATATGACTGCAATCAAAAGAAAGTATTCTCTTGAAAAATTTAATAAAATTGCTGAACAAATCATGACAATCTTACATAATTAAAAATGAACCATAAACTATTAATATATATATACTTGTTTATAACCAATATTTTCGAAGTCAAATTTACATTAATTTTAACTATTCTTTGTAACATATAGAGGATCTGTTTAATTATTTTTGGTTAGCTATGATTTTTTAACTGTTTTTGAGATAAAATAATTGGTCTATTACTAAATTCTAAGCTTAAATTTAATACTATTGAATGCTTGTTCTTACTGAAAAGATGATTATTTAATATTCTATTTTTGTAATCATCCTGAACTTATTTATTTAATTTTAGTTAGAATTCCATTATTTATACATAATTCAGTTCTTTAATGGAAATTTATGAATTTTTAGAATTTTAACTCTATTTTCGTAAATATATTTCAACCAAATACTTACAGTTTTTACAGAATAATTATTAATTTGAAACTGAAATTACAATAAATACAAACGTATATTCATTATTATACTGAATATCTATAGATAAAAATACACATATTATTTTAGTTTTAAAAATTTAACAATTAAATTAATTGTGTTTTGAATTTGAAATTTAAAAAGAATAATTTATAGACTATTTTTATTTTAAACATTTAGCTTGAGTATTGATAATGTTCCTTTTCTTGTATAATGTAAAGTCCATCTATTATGCATTTTTATACATGTTTTTACGAGACTGTTCAACAATTATTGTTATGCAGAATATGTAGAATATCATCCATATGTTGATTCATATTAATATTATTAAATCTTGAATTAAAGGTCACAATCATTTATTAATTAATTTTCTAAATTAAAGATTAATGAATGGATGTGAATAAATCAAGTTTTATTCAACAATTATTTTTGTATTAATGTTTATTAAATTAATTTTATTAGTTTCCCGCTACTTAATTGCATATTTCTCATTAATAATTTCTTTTCAATTTTTTCTGATATTCAACCCATTAACTTGATTTCTTTGTGCTATTGAACTCTTAATTATATTTTATTTCAATTTATCTAAATTGTAATTAAAAATAAACAAAAAGTCTGTAAAATAACTTATAATTAATATTTCATAGAGAAATAGGTTAATTTAATTGAATTTCATGCAAATGAGGTTATTAAAGTTTTTTAAATAAAGAATAGCATAATATTTCTTAGAAAAGTTAAAGAACTTTTGGAATTATTCTGGAATAGCCTAAGTTTGGATTAATTTTTTATAAGTCAAAATATCTGAAATTCTCTATTTTATTGAAAGTGATTTGTTTTTTAATCAGCAAGGGAAATTTGTATTAGAAAGTTCTGGTAGTTCTAAATTTGGAATTTTAAAGGAATAAAGACTGTTTTATAGTATATTAATTTCTATCGTTAATCATAAATATTGGCATGTTCACCTTATATCAATGAAACTTTAATGTCTAAATATCGATTCAAATCACCATGAGCATGATTTTTATTGAATATTAAAACAGAATAACAAACAATATGTAACATTGAAATTTAAAATCAAAATAAACCTCTTCTCATTGAAGTCTGTTGTGTTTTTCAAACTTATTTCTTAGGTAATCATTCCATAAGTATAACAAATCTGTAAAATCAGAGGAATGCTTGCTGAATTTCTTAATCATTAAATTATTTTCTTTTTTCTCAGTATTTTCTTTTTTTTAATTATTGAAATCTAAGTAGGATGGAGATTTTTCAGGAGATTGTTTAGACTTTAAATCATCATCTAGATTATCGACATCACCAATTATAATTAATGGAGAAAGGGAATTTTAATGAAACTACTGCATTTTTAATTAATATATATAAATTGGAAGAAATTAAAGAAACTTTTATAAAGTCTTTTTTAATATTATTTACTATATAAATAAATTTGCTATTTTCTAATGCACATTATTTTTATTATTTCAAATCTGGCAATATTTATATAATTAAGCTAATCATTGAATAATTTTAAAAAGTCAAAGCAATATATAAATCATAAATTCACATTCAAAACTATTTCGGTTCGAATTTTTTCACTAAGTAGCCATTCCACATGTATAATTATTCAGTGAAGTCTTAAGACCGAAACTTTTTTCTTCTTGTTGTATTGTCCCCATCAGAAATCTTCCTTGCTGATTAGATAAATGTATTGTTTTAGGAAGATTGGCTCGATAATTCAAAGTCATCTATAAAATTTACAGGACTATTATCCCCTTCTATAATTAGATGTTTAATTGGACTCTGAGTTAAGTTTTGCATGTTTAATTTTTATTATTAAAATGTATATGGATCACAATCTCATATATGAATACCAAAATCATTCATTAGAATCTTACAATAACAAAATCTGAGAGAAAGATAATTTTTATTGTAAAAAGAAAACCGTAATGCTTTTGTGATCAGATGATGATCATTTAATAACAAGAATTGTAGTTACAACCTTTAATTTGTCTTCTGCTTGATGATATTAATAATAATATTATATATAGTTAAAGTTTCTCCATTTTGAGAAGTCCAAGCAAAAAGCCATTTAATTGAGGAAAGTTGTACTAGATATTTAGTAAAAATTAAGTATCGCCATGGAATTAAACAGAAATTATTTCAGAAAAAATGATGAGATATAATTGTTACTTAGAACAATAGAATTTTGTAAGATGTTAATGCTTTGAATAGCAAACATAATATTAAAATTATAATGAGAATAAATTATACAAATATTTATAATTTAATAAAATATTATATAATAATTTTGAATGATTTAACAAAATAATAATTTTTGACTATGTATAATACAGAATTTTATGATTTTCATAACAAAAATTGAGTAATTATAAATTTTAATATCTCATTTACTATAAAGCAAATCTTCTTTATAGCATTAATTATTTTATAATAATCAGTAATATAAATTATAACAATAATCAAATTCATGAGTTTTTTTATATATCTCCAAAATATTATCGTTTGTTTTCAGTTATATTGGTTAAAAAATAAATGACACTTGCGATAAAGAGAAATTGATTTTAAGTGTTATTATTAATAAATATTGAAAAAAAAGTGACTAATTATATTATACTATGCTTCTTAATTACTTTAAATACTTAAAATTCAATATTTAATTTAGTACTTTTTGAAATGTCAGAAGATTCAAATTCAATATTAACAACCATAAAGTACTACAAGAGTATTTTAAAATTTCCATCCTTTCCAAAATAATACTCAGAATTAGACGAGACTTAAGAGTAGAGTGATCTATTTTTTTGTAATTCAAAATAGAGAAAGGAGGAAAGCTTAAAGTTATTAAAAGAATGGGCCTAAGATAGAATGGAATTGTTCGAACGGAATAGAGAAATTGTGGAAGAATTAGCAAATTCATGTGATTACAAAATCCGATTATCAGTTGATTTCCTTCAAATTGTTTACAAATTTTTCAATGAGAAATATTTCCATGAGTAACAATATGCTTAATTTCTTATCACTAAACCTTAACCTGCAATGAAATAAAACCCATTGAATTAGTAACTTTATGCTACTGTCGGAATCTCAGTCTCAACATTTGAGGAAAACAATTTAAAAAGATTAGAAAAAATTGGAAATTTTGCTCATAAAATTTAAACTGAAATACTTAAAGCCAAATCCTTTAGCGAATTGGGTGATATGGATAGAAAATTGGATGTGCTCTTGAGTTCAATAATTACATAGAAAAAATTATTGTAAAATTACATTACAACAGCAGGTTAGAAATTGAATTTAATAATCTAATAATTCCCACAGCATCAAGTACCTTAAAGACAGAGAAAACCAATATTTGACGAGTAATAATAATAAGGTAAAACTGATAAGTAAAATACATAAGCTCAAGGTAATGAAGTAGTTGGAACAGAATTTCAATAAAATCCAGCTGATATAGAACTTAATAAATAGATAAAAGAATAAGAAAGATAAATTAGGGAATAATAATTAAGAGATGAATAAAGTTTAAGTAATGGAAGTGAATTAAAATCAGAAGACTTGTAAGAATAACAAGAATAATAAAAATAAGAGTTATAAATATCACTTAACAAAGAAGATGAAACTAAAAGTGAAACAATCTAGCATAAAGAAGAATAACCATAATAATTTCAAAATCAAGAATAACTTAAGGATAATTAGGAGTAGTCTGTCTAATAGCAATCATAAGAAAAATAGCCGTAGCATTTTGTAGAAACATTAAGTAGTGCAGAATAATACAAATAATAATAATAATTAAAAGAACGATAAACATTAGATTAAAATAAATTGAAATCAAAAAATTACTAATCTTAAGGATAGCCAAATATCTAGTAATATATTAAGAATGAGGATGGAAAAAAGTAACAAAATTAATAAGTGGATGTGTATAGACTTATAATTAGTTTTGTGGCCACTCAATAGTATGCTAATAAATTATTGAATTAATTGGTAGAAAAGGTTTTATCATATTGGAAATAAGTCATTGCTATTGAATAAACAAGGGCATAATGGGCTAAAGATTCATGTTAGATTTATAAAAAAGGAATAGCAGAAGTTCATAATTTATAAGTAGAATTACCAGAATTGACAATAGATGTTGAGGATCATTACAAATTAAAAAAGTTATTACCAAAAGAGATGTCTTAATTTGAAGATGGACATGAAGAGGAATTCCTTTAGACTTTAGTTATAAAAGAACTGGGATGCCAAGCAGCAAGATTGTTGTTGATTAAGGAATTCAAAGTACATGTTATAGATAAAACTAATGAGATATAAGCTATCCTAGTGCTAACCATAGATAAATATGTTGGTTGTTGGCTAAAACATGATGAAACTGTAGAAGGTATTTATTAATTTGAATTAAAGCTATTGATAATCCAGTTCTTCATTATCCTATTAATGGTATGGCAATTCAGAATGTTAATGAACTAGTGTTAGATATTATGCCCTCAAGACACTTATTGTTTTTGAATGTAATATTAATATATTCAAAGTTAGATTGCAAATGATAGACAGAAAAGTAGAATTAAATTCCAAACACCAGATGATAAGGAAGAATTTTGTACGATATCATAAGCAAAGGTTTGAATATTTTGAGTGTAATAAATGATATTTAATTGTTATTATAAATTAAAAATTTTAAGAAGAATTTATTTAAAAATCAATTGGAAATTGCAATTAAGGAACAAATGAATTAAATGAGAATTCTTCAATATTATTATTTATTGATATTTTTTTCATAATTGATCATTTAATAATATCTTTTCAATTTATTGAAAAGATATTATCTTAAATTCAAATTCAAAACTATTTTTCAATGATATGGAAAGAATTTTTATGAACATATCAAATAATTAATGTTTTTATGAACTTTATTTCAAGAATAATAAGTCCTTTAATTAAAATTTAGCCAAATTTTACCTAATATTAGCTTTTAAATTCTCATAAATAATTTCTTAATTAAATATGACCAAAATTATAATTTAGTTAAAATTTCTGATACAATTCACTATACTTAATTATTTTTTATGCCTAATATCCAAGCTTGCCTACTTCAATGTAAAATTATTGATGTGATTTCATTTATTTACTCACAAAATATTTATTATTTTTAGGCTATATACATTTCTTTTTATCCACATCATCAAAATTAGGAAATTCTTTGTAGAAGCAAGATCAATTGCATTCTGTGTACAATTCCGAGGGGTTGATTATGTTAGAATTAGATTGTCTAAAATAATAATTTTCATTATGAATTCTTATTCTTACTATTCTTTACATAATATCAAAATCAGGAAATCTTTGGCTATTGAATTTTTGAAACAGTATCACTTTCATTATCAATACCTTTACAAATAATACTACTTTTATTATTCTAATTCTATATCAAATTTGACCATGAATAACCAATTTAGCCTACACTTAATATCTAGTTTATGTGTATAACTATAACTCAACTATTTAACTATTCGATAAAATTAAGCCACTTAATGAATTAAGCGAAGATTGTATGGATTTTTGAAATACTTCAACTTCTCTTCATTCTTAATCATATGATCAATAAAAGAATATAATTAATTATCATTCATACTTAACACATCTTCTAATGAACTTGATACTTGTTTATCAATCCATTTTGAAGCATCATCACAAGGCTTTAATTTGATCCAATTATTCCATACCAGATAAAGGTTATACTTTATCCAGTTTCAAGAAGTTCTGGCATTTCTTGAAAATAATGAAGATTCTATTAGTGAAGATGCTTCCCTTCCTTCAAAAATTTGAGGCACATTAATCTGAACGCCTGGAAAAACTAATTAAGACAGAAGTTTGCAGTTTTGTTATTACCAGGACATCTAAATTTGTGACCATATATATCTTTTCAAATATTAAACAAAATAAAGATATATACATTAAATAACAATTTAATTATACATAAAAATAAATTAATATAAACTCTAAATTATAAAGTTATGATAATATAAACCAAATTGACTTTAATTAATCGCAAATATGAATAACCATAATATTAATTTCAAAATTAAAGTTTTTTATAAAATAAGAAAAACTGAATTCTTTAGAATACATGCGATGATTAAAAATAAGTTAATGATAAATAATATGATCTTAGCTTGCCAGGTCTGAGCATTAAGTATAATTTAGTTATTAACAGTCTAGTATAAAATCATCAAGGTAAATAATTTAATCTGCTTCTACGTATATATGACTTTTGTTTTTTGTATGGTAATAATTTATTCTGATTCTGTCCTTGAATTTTAAATTAAGTTGAATATTTTTTCGAAGAAGATGAGCTACTCTTTTAGATTGGATTGATAAGTAGAAACCTAAGGACTAAAGAATTAATGATTTTTTGTATGCATTTTCTAATCAATATAATAAATTATAAATATATTCTTAAGGGTTGAAGCTTCAACTAAAAGTATGCTAAGAACCAGGGGAATGTTGAAATGCTTCATCTAAAAATTTAGCACTGCTAGAATATTATAGTTGAACTTGTATGATTTTTAGTTCTCTTTTTGTTTTAGATCCTGTAAAAGGGAAAAACAAAGGTATATAATAATGTGATATACAAAATGTTGAGGGAAATAAATATGACAACAAATTTAAAGATACCTCTTCTCCAAAGTATATAAAAATCGAGTAGACTGATATTGGAACCTTTATTTTAGATTAGAAATCAACAAATTATCCAAATCAGATAAAAATGAATAATTATTTATGAATACATTCAATAAAATTAACTTAATAATTGCAACCTTAGCACAAGTGAATCTTAAAGAAGAAGCTTTTCTCTGCAAAGGTGGTCCTTTCCATTGTACTCTACCTTTCTATAAACTTACCAAGAGAGGATAAACACAGTGAAGAAAAATGAAACTGAATTCGTTAATAAATCTCCAGATAAGAAATCAAGGGGTAAATTTATTGACAAAAATAGAGACAATTAAGGGATAGCAGCACATAGATGGCGCTGCTGAATCTACTTTTATCAATTCATAACTTCTAAATCATGGAGAAATTTTAGTTGATTAAGAAATTAGATTAGAAGATAGGGAAATGTGAAGAAGTATACAAATTTAATACATCAAGTAGTGAATAGGGAATTCTTTCATAAATTCCACTTGCTAACTTAAGAAAAGAAAGGATCAGATAGATAGAATTAAAAATATGAAAATAAGGGCATTGTTGAATTCATGAAATTTATAAAATTATGAAAAGCCTTCGTTTGCATAAATGGGAACATTGATGTGCAGCACAAAATGAAATGTTAAAGATTCTTCGATAAGTGGTTCTATCATTGATAGTTCTTTAGATTTTATCATAAAATAGATGTGAGTGAATGATTCGAGTCTAAATAATCATTTTATAAAACAACCTCTAATTAGATTAGTTTTATTAATGATAAAATAATAAAATATATAGCAATTATTCCCTAACTTATAGGAATAATCTTACCAGACTCTCCAAAGAGTTTATGAAAATATCGCTCTATAACAATTCCATGTCTTGGTCTAACAAATAAAAACCAAGTTCCCAATCCCAGAATAAATCAATGCTGTTTAATTTCCTACGCAAGAAAATGTGGTTGAATTCTTTTAGAATTACAACCCAATCATTTTAGATTTAACTCATATTTAAGACGTTAAGATTAAGTTATACAAAAATGCAGCATTCTATGGAACCTTGATTGACGGTTTGAGACAAGGACAAGGCATTTTAATTAAATCAACATTACAACTGTACGAAGGTTCTTTTCTGAGAGACAAGAAGGATGGCATAGGATTTGAATTGCTGAAGCAAAATCAATTTTACTATGGTACATACCTCAATGGGGTACCACATGGAGAAGGAGTGTTCTGGTCAAAAAACTAGAAGTATATTGGATAATGGCATTAAGGAAAGAAAGTATATAACAATTTCTATTTTCAAAGCATGGAATTGGATGGTATAAAGGGAGTCATTCCGATTATTATCTAGGACAATGGGAAAATGGAAGATGTTTCGGACATTGCATATACATCAATGGAGACATGTATAACTGACTCATAATTTTAGATATGTTGGTTATGTTACCAATGATCTCAAACATGGCAAAGGATAAGAATATTTTGAAAATGGGGATTACTTTGTTGGAGAGTATAGAAATGGGAAACCTAATGGTTATGGGGAATTTTATTGGAATAATGGTAATTTCTATAAAGGAGAATTTGTGAATGGCCAAAGAAATGGTTAAGGAATGTGGGAGAGTAAGACTCAAGAAGGAGTAAACATATACAAGGGTTAATATGCTAATGATAAAAAATGTGGGCAAGGAGTGTTTCAATATGCCAATGGAACTATATTTCAAGGCTATTTTGTGGATGACAAAAGATGTGGATATGGTGAAATCATATGGTAAGACAAGGCCACTTATAAGGGTTACTGGGTGGATGGGTTGATGGAAGGAGAAGGGGTATATGAATATGACACTCTAGTATTGAAGGGGAATTGGAAAAGCAATCAGTTATAAACTATTGACAAGGTTAGAGTCTCATTGAATTAATTTCCACAATAACATAACTTAAAAGAGATAAATGAGGATGATGAAATTAGATCACAAATGCCTGATGAACCAGATCAGGATGAAATTGGTAATTAATTTTAATCAGAAATTCTTACTTCAAAGACAGACACCATTCCTGGTCCTATTCAAACTGCTTCTCATTAAACTAGTCACAATGAGGCGTAATTTCATCAGAGATTGCCTATTTTGTAAAGACAATTTGAAATACTCAGTCCTACTGATTAAGGACTTCATTATTAAACTCTAGATGCTTCACACAGGTAGAATAGTTCAAGCATTGGAATTCAAACTGAGAGCAATAAGAAGTTTCTTCCTAAATTGGTTCTCAATAAGAAAACTCCCACACAATATAGTAGTAGTGTGGATCATCAACAAAATGGGAATAATAAATTTAAGTTTGATTCTTTGTCAAATTCTCCTAATACTAGAGGAACTGATCAATCAAATAAATCAAACAGAGAATAGAAGAAACCTAATCGATCTATATAATATAGAGGTAGGAAAAATAAATAGGCATTACTATCAAAGAAGGAGTAGAATATTTGGGCAATAAAGATGAACAAATTAAAATTAAGTCCTGCTAAGTACACTAAATTGTGGAATCATGAAGTAAGATATCAATTTCTATATAGATTGTAAGTGAGATAAAATAGTTTTTATATCCTCCCATCTGGAAACCTCCATCACATTTATCATGAATTATTTATGCTTGACACTTTATTTGTTAATATAATATATATTGTTGTATTCTATAGTAACCAACTTCAGAAATGACATATATTCTCTAGAATATAATAGATTAACTGAAAAAAAAAACTAGGATCTGAATTTAATAGTTTATAATATAAATTATGTAATTATGTTAATTAGAAAAAACCCATAAAATCTCCAATAGCAAAGCTTTTTGTTATCACAAGTAGACAAAGGAGACATACATATTAACTATCCAACCTCCGAGCGAGTTTAATCGTTTACTTTACCATTTGAATCATCCAAATTTATTACTAGTGTAGGAGTATTGGGAAGAGAGAGGACAAATTTGTTCTGTTTAGAGGTGCGAAAACATCAATGATTTATAAGAAGTAATGAATAATATCATATTAGATAATGCAAAACAATAAGTTCTCTGAAAATACCATTCTGACGATATTATACCAAATCATATCGGCAATGTTTTATTTGGAACAACAGTAAATACCAATAACAGTGTCATTGAATAATGTGTTTCTGGATGAATAATTATAAGTGAAAGTATTATTATAATTGTTATTATTAGATAGATGTTTTGAACATAGTGAACGCATAGCTTTCATTTGCATCTCCTGAAGTCTTAAGGAAGGAGGTGGAGTCATCTGGAATTTGGAGTGCAGGATGCATAGCATATTACTTAATGAAATGTGAGTTGCCTTTTTCTGGAGCCAATGAGAGATCAATAGCTTATAATATAATATATAGGGAACCACCACCAAGTGATTTCTAGGAGTTCCCATTAGTAAGTGCTATATTGAAAGTCATATTCATAAAGAATTGGAAGAGAAGAGCTAATACAAAGTAGGTTCTACAATTTCTGGCTTCCAAATCAGCAACTGTGCAGGAACCTGTTAAATTATTGAGATCACCATAATCTTCAGTTGGCAAGAATAAATCAAGTATGATGCTTAGTAAAATTGACAGAGTAGAATATTCAGATAAATAAACTGACAGCATGAAAATGGATGATAAACAATCTCCATTGGCCAAGGTTCTCACATTATAAGAATTTGAGGATTAATTGTCTCGCATGAAGGGAAGACCATAATCCTCTATGGTGGATGAATCCAATGAAATTATTAACAAAATTAAAAGAATGAGACCCAATTCTGCAATAACTCTAACTGGAAAGGAGTTCGTCAGAAAGAATATAAAGGAAGAAATTAATTAAAGAAGACAGGTTCAAAGTTCAAAGCCTTTTCTTGTGAAAAAGAATACTGAAAACTTTGGAGGAAAACATCATAAGGAAGTTTCTATTGATTTGGACAATGCAGATAAATTAAAGCATAGTGATACTATAAGAGTGTACAATCTAGAGTATCAAGACAATACAATGCATCCAGCAAAAAATAATAAGGTATTTCTGAAAATATTGAAACCGAAAATGGTATCTGCTGCGGAATATCCTAAAGAATAGATGTAGGGGATGTAAATGTGGAAAACAAAAATGAACTCAATGTTAATTTGATTGTATTTATATAATTTAACATTTGTTATGGATGACAGATATTTCATAATTATATTAAACAAACATCAATCTTAATAAGATCCCTGAAAATCTCCTTAAATAAACCGTTATGAATTAAATCCAACATAATATAGTAGGGGTTCATCAATAGTGTTATTGTTATCATAATCAAATACAAATTTAAAATAATACGCAATTAAATAGATTAATATGCAGCAATATAAATGTTTAGCATTGCCTGGATGGTTAAATGATGCTGACATAATGAAGAGTTTAATGGCTCAATTAGAAAAGGCATTGGCCTCAGTGATCAAATTTGAATACTTAGATCCTCCCTATGATGTTAGTAAGAGTATTTCTCAATTACCATCTCACATATAAGTACCATAAGGAGTAGGAAGTAATATTCTAATATATTTATAAGAAACGCTTTATAGATGGGGGGATATCCACCTTGATCATTCATAAGATATAGCCAACTTAAGGGCTAAAATAATTAATGATCCAACAATCGTGGGAGTAGTTGGATTCTCTCAAGGAACATTATTAGTGACAGAATTAGGATAGTTAGCTCATACTGATTAAGAGTTGAGGAAGAGACTTAAATTTTTTATGGCTTTCTCTTGTCATGGCATAAAAGCTAAGAAAGAGATTTTTTCCTAAAAAAGGTTAATCACTATTCCAACAATTTAATCTGTGGGAACAAGAGATCCCCTCTAAATGGAGTCACTAATTCAATCTAGTGAGTTTTTGAATCCTTTAATCATCCAAACTGATTCGAGTAAGTGTTAATTTTATAAAAGCACACAGAGTTCCGATTTTTTCATTCGAGTAACTTAAGAAAATTTAGAAATTTGTTCAATCAGCTTTAGAATAACCTAAATTATGAAATTTATTATTTAATCAAACAAAATTTTCTAAACTCTCAGGGATGTCATTCAATCTAATACCTTATTCTTACAAGAGTCTACTCATTTCAATTTCCACTTTGTTTAGAAGATTGAGAATTTCTTAATCACCTTAAGCATTTCTGAGACTTGCAATTTGATCCTCTTCTTCAACTCCAAATTTAGCATAAATCAAATCTTGTATTATTATGTTGATAATAGTTGGTATCAACATTACATTTTCTGAGGGCTATGACTATATTCTGTAAGTATACAATTCGATGTAAAATGTCTTGATAATCTTAAGAGAAATTCCTTAGAATGTTTACACTAAATTGAATAATTTCCTTCGTTTATTTTAAATTCAATTTCTTAGTTGATTCAATTTTCTCTTTTAGTTTTTGTTTTACACTTGCTTACAACATATACAACTGCTGAAAATATCCCTGATCCATTCTCACAAGTACACTCTCCTCAAATATCTCTTTGGGTACATCTAATTCATAAAGTAGTCTTTTTAATGCTTAATCTAAGACATCTTCAACATTCATGATGAATTAGATAATACTATCAACATAAAATTCTTGTTTTTATTTTCGTAGTCTCCTCCTCTGAACTCGATTGAGCTTACTCAATTTAACATAGTCTTCTCCTGCTATTTCTAACTAATTGGCATAGATCTCCACTATGCAATTAGCCTCTAAAAAATGATCTTCATTATATCTAATTTCGATATCATGGCTAATTTGTAATTTTTAATCTATAGATCGATCGTTTGTGTCCAAATATTGATCTAAATCATGCTTCCAATATAATTTCTCTAAGCTTTGTTTCTCTTTAGAGCTCATTTTATAGTAGGCGCTATGAAATATTCAATAAGGACTTACCAAAAACCTATCACTCCTAATGAGGATAATATGACTACTTTATTTTTTGATATTTTTTATCCCATATTTAATTATAATTTGAATTATCATCATATAAAAGGTTTTAGTGAATTATTTGAATCATTTTATTCACACAGAGATATATAAAAGATATGGATATTAGTAATGAGTAAATAACATGGAATGGAATATACATTACAACCTTTGAATCAAATTATAAATTATCTCATAAAATGTATATTCAATAGACTTTTTCTAATGACAAGACAGTCTAGAACTATTAGCAATCTATACTATAATAATATTATTATGAAGTAAATTATGTATTCATTCTTCGGTTTATAATAAATATACAACAATTCTATTAAAATAATAAATTAAAATCAATTTCTTAAATAAATAATTAGATTCTATATCATAATCCAGTTCAAATTCATTTTAATATTAGTAAACAACACCTAATGCTTTCATGTAAGTGTTTTTAATAATAGATTCATATTTTGGTACTCTCATTATTTATTAATACCTAATAAAATTTGTCTTTCTACTATACTCTAATTCATTCTAATTATCCTTATTTAATATTTCATCAAATTCTCCTACAGGTACTCAACTTATGTCTTTGAAAATTCTAAAAATAATAAAAATATAAGTCTACTTCATCAATCGAGAAGATTTAGATGATTTCCATATATTTATTTAATGAAGTTCTATTAGAACAGTTTGTTGCAAATTATTGAATACAGTTTGACAATGAGTCAATACTATAATATTTTTTTCATAGTTATTCATTTATATTTTAATGTTTAATACATAATTGCAATTGAAGAGGGAACAATTTGTTATTCAGATTAGAAAATAGGCACGAGAAGAGATCTTTTCACGAAAGAGACACACAGATTTGAATAGTGATTTAAATGGAGTTTTGAAGTGCCAGCCAGATGAATTGATTCTCTAAATTTATAAAAGTTTTATGCTCAAAGACTTTTTAACACTCAAGAATTTACTTTATAAGTACAACGAACAATTCCTAATAATTATCGTGAGAAAGTAATAAGCTGATGAAGTGTCAATGAATCAATATATAAATCATTTTAGCATTAACTAAGAAACCACTCAACTATTCATGCAAATTATGCGTATGTCTGATGTTTCATAGGAGAGCAATATAGAGGAGATAAGGATGCTGTGTATAAATCAAGTCCTTGTTATATTGGTCAATATTACATATGTGGATGCACCATAAATTATTAATAACCTATTGAACCATGATTTATAGGACATCCTTTTGAATGATATATTGGGTCGAATGAATACTAAGCAAAAGTTAGCAATTAATTATGATGTTTGGTAATCGATAATTGATAGTGTAATAATATTACTTACTTGCAGCTCTGTTAACTATTTATTAATTTGTTGCTAGATATGAAAGATTAAAGAGGAGTCTAAATGAAAATTGAAATAATGAAATCCCCCTTCTTTAAGATCTGGCAATACATCTATAAAGAGTTTCCACCATAACAACTTTGGAGTTCAATGCTATTCTTATAACAGATGCTATTTTTGAAACCAGCCATTCCAGACACAGAAATAGTATCATCGAATGTATACGCCATTATTTAATATCCATATAGTTGTAGAGAATACTAAAGTAGTGTGGATATGTAATAAAGGAACTTTCGGAATAAGATCAATTATACGAGACAGCATTGCTATTAATTAATTACTGTTCTGAGTATTAGCTTGAGACTACCATAGTTCTAACTAAGCATATTTGGGTGAAAATGATACTAATCAATAAATTGCCTTTGCTAATGTATGGTCTATTTATCAACTTAACTTCTATGAATTACGACGAGGATTCTCCAATCTCTGATTTTAGTGCAGAAAAGCATTTGATGGATATAGGGTTATTGAACAACATGTTATTTTGGTTATAAAGCACACCAGATGAACAATTAATAATTAAGATATATAAATGTTTGAACAACATTCTAACATTTTAATATCAACATCTAGCCAGCGTGGTAATATATCATTTCTTACCCTTTCTTGATCTCTATTTTGAAGGTTCAAATCACTTCTCTGAGGAAATAGTGGCCGAATATCTGATCCTACTCAAAAACCTAATTAAATTCTAAAAATTAAATGAAGCAAATCTAACTTAAGTGTTGGAGGAATAAAATGTTATGAAGTAAATTAGAGAAATGTATACAATTTATAATTAATCATTAGATTACTATAGGGCTGTTTTAAGGCTTGCTATATTTTGGACTTGTTTGACGCTTTTGATATTTTATCAATTGAGTTTAAATATTTGGTGCTAGACAAAATTGTCAAGTATCAAGTAATTGAGATTCTCAATATGTTACTAGCCAAAGATTAAATCAGTGATGATTTTATTGATACTGTAATGGAACAGATTGCTAAATGGGAATCAGAAACTAATGAGTTAAATTATTCGTGAATTAATCATTTATTAATTTAATGCTTAACTAACCATTTAAACCCAGCAACAAGGTTGTATCACTACATGCTATTATGAGTAATATCAAGAGACAGAATAAACAAAAGACTAGATCCATCAGTTATCATTCAAATCACATCAAATCAGAAGGACAATCTATTCAGTTAAGAGATGATGATTCCAAAAAATTCAATGATCAGATTAAACAGAAAGATGAACTCATTATTTAATTGTAATCGTAACAACAATCACTTCGCAAATAACTAAACGAAATATTTGAAGTTAACCATGATAATGATGAATAACTCATTTTGCACATATATTCATCTATCATCCAATTCAAAAAAGACAAAAGTCAATATCTGCAATAAGATGAAATTAATAGCAAAGTCATCCTCCATTACAAATAGCTATTGTAATGTAAATCTGATTCATTTATTTAGAAAGCACTGATATCATAGCAAATTAAGAGGAATAACTATCAAATTAATAACAATTATTAATGACCTTAACTAACTAAATTAAAGAAAATGAATTATTATAACATTTGAATACCTCCTAGTAAGAAGTATTTTATCATCTATATTATTTCAGAAACAATATATGTCCAAAATCGAATCTTTATAAAGTTAAATTGACAAATTTAGAAATGCAAGTCTCTTAACTACTTTTAGAAGGGAAGATTCCTATTCTTATAATAAATTACAATAAGTCTGCAAATTGCTATCCTCTAATCCAGAGGAAATCGAGGAAGAAATTCTTCAATTCATTCGTAATACCTTTCAATTCTATCAAGCAATTGGAAATCAATAAAGTAATTCGCATTATAACATAGTTTATGCTTTTATTAAAAGTTAATTTGATAATGAAAGGCTTTAATTGACATTCAATCTTAATTAAATTAATAATGAAGTTATCAAAGTGTTGATAAACAAATTTGATTTAGACAATGATATCGAATAAGAAATGGAACAATTAATTCTATTGAAATAAATTAAATCTCATAATAATTAAATATTATAATTCATTGATTAGTTGGGCGAGTTTATAATAGTTAAATTATAAAATTATAAAAGAAATGAAATATCAAGAATCATGTTGATACAGAATTTAGTTAATCTGAAAAGATAAATAATAAAGAAACTTTGATTTTATTTATTTACTAATAATATAAATACAAGGATAAAGAATCATAACATTTTAAATGAAGAATATTTAATATTTTTGCTCTTTTTACTAGGGTCGAATAATAATTATTATTATTATCATTGAGTGAATATACATAAATATTCATAAGACCGCCGCTAATTCTCATTTCTTTTTACTAAAATTTATAGAAGAGTTATTCTTTATGTTTATTTTGTTATTAAAAGCAGATAATTTGAATTTTTTAACCTTATGTATCTTACTTATAAACTAAGAAAATGATTCATCAGTTAAATTGTGAATAAATAAATTTCTGTTTTTGAACAAGGTAAAAATTCAAAAAAATTGAATCACCAATTTGAATACTAATTTAAGATTTCATAAAGGATTGGCTAAATAAATGGAAAAATTATTAAAGCATTATGTAAATCCTTTCTAAATATACTTATAAGCATATAAGTTTAAATAAAAATGAAATCTTGATTGATTGTTTTATTTTTCTAATCTTATTGATAAATTGACTTTTAATATATTATTTAATTCTACTTACATATTCTACATCCTATCCGAATAATGATATTTAATCTGATATTTTTTATTTTATCAAATATCTTTCTTGAAAATGTAGAATTTCTATTACAATTTTCAGTTAGGCATTAATTTATAAATATTCAAAACATTTTTTTATTAATATAATAATCCTAAAATTTTGAGTTTTAATTGGTCAGAAAATATTTAGTATCTGTCATTTGAATCTTTTTCATTAATTTAAAATTATTTGAGCCATCTTTTTAATTATGTTTATGTTCAAATTTTTGAAATCTTTTTGTTCATTAAATTGGATGTCAAAAAATTATCAGGATCATTTATAAATTAATAATCAAAAAAAAATATAAAATTTAATGAAAATGATAATTAAGACTTTAAATTTAAAACCAATTTTTAAGAGGAGGTAAACAAATAAGTTTTTATTATAGAAATTAGATAACTATTTAAAATATTCGAACAGATTATATTTAATATTAAAATAAAATCAGATTCATCCAATATTTAATTCATCAAAAGTTTTATTTATTTTGCTATGATAGATAAAGAAATAAACAAAATGGTTGATTGGGTTAAATTCATTGTGTTTAATACTGTTCAAAAAAGATCTGTAAATAACAATTCTGAAGCAAATTGCAATTGGTTCATAAATGAAAAAAACTAATAATAAAGTGCTTAAAAGATTTAAGGTTATTTGCATATCCACCCCAGAATTATTTATTTCGCTATTATGAGAAAATATTATACATTTAATTTAATGCTAAAATTGTAAGGAACAAATATAAAAATGGTAAGCAAAGATATAATGCAACCATCGCTACAGCAACTTTACCCTCAAACATATAAATTGCTTAAGTTATCTTTGAAATTGCTCTAAAGATCAAAAATTAAGGAGATTTAGATATGCATTGATAATGACAACTTCAATAAATAATACTTCCCAAATGGATGTTAATATTAAAATGCTTATTTAATTACTAATCTACAAAAATCTAAAGCTTTTTTTCAGAGGGTTCTGGTCACTTTAACAAAATTACAAAATAGAATGGATATTCTATTTTTTTAGAAAAAATATTTACTTAGAAGGATGATTTAATCATAGAGATGTGTCCTGGATAAAAATGAATTTGAAATACTTTCTTAGCTGGATCTAGTGTATCTTATCTATCATTGAAACCTTCTTCCATAATTATTTCCTTTTGACTTTGGTATTCTAGATAAACGAAGGTAAAGTAAACCATGATAGATGATATAATAAATGTACTCTAAACATATAGAAAAGTTTGCTTAAATAGGTCATTTTTCTTAGTATCCTATTAGATTTATTTCACTAGTGTACTATTTTATTAATTCGTAGATTTATTGGCAACTTTTATCAAAAATAAATTTCCAAAGGATTTACATTTACAATAAAGTTATACACTTTGATTATTAATTCCATCCATTTATAAATCACAATCTTCAAATGTGTTTTCCTCTAAATGATTCATACAATAATAATTATATTGCAAAAATTCAGATACCCCTTTTGAAGTATCGCAATATTGAAATTCGGCCAAGTCAATCCTATACTAAGTGTTTAATTAAAGCTGATTAATATAAGAATTAGTGTAAAGAAAATTAGTAAGGGTTGATTTGACAAAATAATTTTAATTAATCTCAAAATCTGACCGATTTAAGTAAATTTGAAGCATAGATCTTTAAGGTTTTGATAGATTATAATAATTGTAATTAAGTTTTAATTGTTCCTTCTATAAATAGGCAATTAAATTATCCAAATAATCATCGTCTAATTAAAACTCTTTATTATATACAGACTTAGTAATTTTTTAAAGTTATAACTCCAACATCATTCCTTAAATTTATAAAACCTAACCATTCACTTCAACTTTGTCACTAATTTGCAATATAATTTTCTCAATTAATTAAATTAAAGTTTAAGTTATATTCATTACTTGTTCTTAATGTTCTACTGATGTTTCATTCTATGAAATAATCTGCAATTAATTGTCAATCAAATGTACTGAACTAAATATCATTTAGATTGCACCTTTAACCTTCATGACTTACTCAGTGTCAATAATTAGATTGTTTTTTTAGGCATTTTCTTCTTCGAGATCTCTCTTCAACTAGATTAAATCTGTTATTTATGACTCAAGTTTTTAAGAACTTGCTATTAAGGATGAGATATTAGTACTAGCTTTCTAAGTAAGTTCTTAATCAGTATTCGTAAAGAGAGAAGAATCCTTATTGTAGCATTCAATTTACTAATTTTATTCTAATAATCTCATTGAGGAATTTGAAACTCTCTACTTTAGTATTAATTTTTTGTATAGATTAATTGTTTAATAGACCAATAATTTTTCATATAGATCCTCGGAATTTATTTCTTATTCAACTGAATTATATAATTCATCTTTCAATATAGTGCAATTTTATTCATCCTTATGATTAATCATTATTTCAAATATCCAAGCAATCTTTTATCTTAACGTCAATTGGTCAGTTTTCAAATTATTGCATGTGATTTGTTTGTTTGGGATTTTAAAATTCATAAGGATATTTGTTATCGATCCCCTTATATCTATGATCTAAAAAATAACATTGATTTCTGAACTAGGAAAGTATGCTGTGAAATGATTTGATGGTTAAAAGCTGTAATAAAGTAGGGAATTATCGGATGACTTTTTATTAAACTCTTCAAAATCATCTTAAAAAAAAAACACTTTCATTTAATACTAATATGGTTTATCGTTAGATTATTCACAACTAATTGCTATCTTCTAAGATTCTAAGGCTTATAAAAACTATTAACGCGTTTTTAAATTACATATTGGAGGTTAATTTAAATATAAAGTCAAGTCTTCCTGGTTGGGAATAATATCATTAGTAAATTAAGCCAGAAATTTAAGATTAAACTTATCTCCTTTATTAAACTGTTAATAATAATCATATAATTAAAAAGAATATTAATAGTATTGAGGTTTAAGTATTGAAATTAATTGATAGTCATAAATTAATGCAATTGAAAAATCTAAAAGGTACTATCTATCCTAAAATGGAATATTAAAAGTAAATTATAAATCTTCATAATTATTAACAGGCCTCACCGAATATCCACTATTATACTCTATAGCTAGGATTTTGAAATCATAATCCAGGTATATAATGTTAATGTTATAGTAATATGACAATGAATTTTTTGTGGCAATTACTTTCCAAGATTAAATTGTATATGGTGCCATAGTTGCTTTAGGAAATGTCTAATTAGTTTAAGTAGAATTATATTGTAATTTCTACTTTTTCGAATTTTCACATTCTTTTTGTGAAGTGAGTTCTAAACAAATAACTTCTATTTACAAACTTGGATCTTCATCCCAATCATATTGAACATCTAGGTCCTTACATATAATATAGATATTTGTAACTTCTTAGTAATTTTGCATCTTCTTTGTTCCATTAAAAGCACACAGAACTCCGGCTGATTTAATCTAAATAGTAATATTTCGTTAGGAATAATATTATATTGAAGAATCTGAAATTGTAAATTGAAACGTATAAGCTGTGTACGCACTTAAAGAATAGCTATCAATCGAAAGTTCTAAAAGGTTAGTATTAATTAAATCATTAAAATTCATATTTGAGGATCTAGAATTTGAGTTATTTCTGTAGATTTCATAAAAACTTATTTAATATTAAGATGTATCTTTTATTATATCGGAATTGCCTACGCAACTTTTTTTATTCATTATAAAACTCATTTTGATATATTCAAATGGATAATAGTATTGTTTGTGTTTCTTAAAAATACTTGGAAATTATCCCGCATGAGTTTGTACTAGTATTTTAGACACATTTTTTTCTGATACAAAGTTTTGAACCTCTACATATAGGGTAATATTTGACTATATAGGAAATGTTTTTTCTGGAATGGTTAGATCTAAGACTTAAAAATTTGTTAATTCTGTAACGAAGTTCTCAAGATCACCATTTCCATTTGAGCCTTACACGATAAATGTCCATTATACAGAAATAAAACTTCTTAAACCATCATAGAGCTTTGATTCCATTAAAATGATGTTCTCTTCACAAGGATTCAATTGATATGTAGGTACATCATATTGGATAACAGGGGCATATGGGTTAGAGGGTTAATCAAGTGTATTAAAAATGAAATACTACAATTTGCTATCGCAATCAGTGTGGCCAAAGGAATCCTCCAAAAAATCAATTGTATCTCCTAAAAGAATAGAAGGATTTTAACCAAGATTTAATATTACTTGTCTTTTGTTTTTCGGATCTATATAACATTGAGGATTAACTCCTAATTTAGAGAGAGTCGTCTAATTCAAGATATTGAAACAAGCATTGCTTTCAAGTTAACTTGTAAAGAAATGTGGATTTAAGGGGAAATCAAAATGGACAATTATTGTTGTCAGGTCATCCGATAAGTTGATTTTCATCACAGCTACTTCGCAATCTTTGATATTAAGGATTATATACTTGAACACCATGGAGTTAATAATGAGCTAATTGAATTTGGAGGAGGATCACAAGTCATTTGATCAGATAAGATTCTATTACCATTACATGATAAGCATTCTTCTAATGTACATGTTTTACAAGTGTAATCACATTTCAAGCAATTTAAACTCTAAAAATCATCATAATATCCATCTTAACATCGACAAAATGGAATTTCAAATCTATCACCTTTACATGCTAAACAATTTCCTGCATAATAGGCACATGTTTAACATTAAAAACCGCATTCTTAAGATATTGATTGAAAATTACTAATGCATTCTGGTTGTCCGCCTTCAAAATAACCGTCCTCGCAATCGCATGTCTTGTTTATACGACCTACTTTACTTGTTACACAATTTGAGGCTAGAGTTTAACAAGTATCGCATTAAATCTCACAAGCTTAGTTTATATTAATGATCGTACGTTCACAACTTTAATAATCATTTTCAAAGTAACCATTCATACAGGAACAATCAGGAGGATCTATTCTTAAATTACTGAGACATTTTAGACAATGATTTGGAGTGCTTTCACAAGTTTTGCAACGGTTATTACATTTTTTGCATATTATTTGGAGATCATCATCATAATATCCATCTTTACAATTACATTGACTTGAAATTGTTAATCTATTGGATCCTTAAACATATTTGCAGCTCACACAATTATTTCTTTCATTTACACATCCCGAACATTTTATATGGCATTCTATATAAATGAGAGATTAAATACTTTAGCAAGTTTCATTAGGATCCTAATAAAAATTAGAAACACATGGACATTTATGAATAATAGATTAATCTAATCTACCTTAATCAACGTCACAACTAGTACAATAATCTCTCTAGCTTTTACAAGTTTTACAAGCATTTGAGCATTCTAATTTTATTTAGGATTAATACTTTCACAAATTAGTTAGCCATTATCAAAATATCCAGGAAAGCAGGTACAGGAATTTTGATTTAAAACACGAAGGTGGTTTGGATAACATGCGTAACATTTTGTTGAACTTGTTTTGCAAATTTAACAAACGTCGCTGCATTTTTGACACACTTCTATTCCAACATCATAGTAGCCATCTACACATGGGCAAGTATTCATTTAAAAAACTCTAAAATTTGTTAACTCACAAGTTAGACATTTATTTGATTAAATCTCACATGTTTTACAACTACTACTATGACATTCTAAAATATTAATAATTCTAAGTACTTAAACATTATTTTTTTTAGCTTCATAAAAGCGATCCTTGCATAAACATTTTGATGTGTCAGTATCAAGATATCTAGTAATTTATTCGCAAGTCAAACACTAAGTTAAAGTTAAGCATTCAACGCAACTAAAATCGCAAACTAAAATTAATATATAAACTACTTTCACATAATTTGGAAAGAAGATTAAAAAAATAACCTGACTTGCAAACACATCGATTTTGAAAATCAAGAGCTAAGTTCAGACTTGAATCACATTATGTACAATATGTAGAAATGCCAAAGCAAGTTAAGCATGTTTATTCACATTAAATACAAGAGTTTAAAACAGCATCATCATAATATCCAGCCTTGCAAATACAAGCGTGATTTGTATTATCTAGCATTCTATTTTTATCGGAAGAGCAACTCATACAAAATGAGCCTTAACCAAAACAAGTCTCACAAGTAAAATTACAGGAATTGCATTTATTATCAACATTTGACAAATATGTCCCATCAATGCATATACATTTTGTATTACTGATTATTTTCATAAACCCACAAGATGTGCAATTCGTAATAGAGTTTGAACAAGTCAAACAATTTACATCACATATTTAACATAATTCATTTATTTCGGTTGTGCCTGGTTAACATTAGCAAGTATTAGTAGTAGTGTTCAATACTCTAAATGTATTTTACTCGCATTCTGTGCATAATTTTGAATTCAAATTGCAATTATAACAATTGGAATCACATTTAGTGCAATTGTTAAGCCCATTTTCAAAATAACCAGTATTGCATAGACATTGATTTTAATCTAAATGCCTTGATTACTCGCAAGATGTGCAATAAGTTGAAAAATTAACGCAACTTTAACATTTATAATAGCATTATTAACAATTTGAAGAAAATCCGTCATCATAATATCCAAGGAGTCACAAAATTTTCCATTTAATATTCTAAAAGATGTTGCTTATGATGAGCAGCTAATACATTAATCAACTCCATATGAATAACATACTAAACAAGAATAATGACATTATTCACAAATTGGAATTCCTGAATCGTAAAAATGAACATCACAAGGACAAGAAAATAATAAAGAATCGAAAGTTCGATTTGTGTTTACATAACAAGATTCACACCTGTTGGATGTTATTTTAAATGTTTAACAAGTGTAATCGCATTCTTTTGCTATTATAAAATATTACTTTAACAAACAGGACCGACTCCATCATCATAATATGAATTAGGGCAATTGCAAGAAGAGTTTAGAGTATTATATATTCTTAAGCTTGATTATGGGCAAGATTTGCATAGAGTAGGTAGTGTTGCACAACCCTAACATCGATAATCACATTCTTAATAAATCAAGGAATTAATTACATTTACAATTTGGAAAACCACTATCAAAGTAATTTTCAATGCATGCACAATTTGTACCAGTCAAAATTCTTGATTCTGAATTGAGACAGGTCAAACATTAATTTACTAAAGGACCACTGCAGGATAGACAACTATAATGGCAACCTTATTATAATTTGACCAATTTACTTTGGCATTTATTTTTTGATGGAACAAAATATGTAGTAAGAAAGCTTCCTTACAATTTTGTTTTGCATAAACAAATGTTTCCAAGTAAATATTTCTCAGAATTACAAGAAATGCAATTTGTAGGAATAGTAACACAATCTAAACAATCAGTACTGCAGGCTATAAATATTATAATAAATATAGACATGAACATTCTTGAATTCCTGTATCATAGTATTTACTCATGCAAACACATTCTCCGTTCGAATTTAATTCTCTTTTACTAAGAGGATTACAAGCAGTACATTAATTATTTTATGTCCCTTTACAAGCATAACAGTTACTATAACACTCTAAATTTAGCATAAAAATATTACTAATGCAAATTGGGCTGTCAGGTTTATCTTAATGATAAGGTGGACATAAGCAAGAATTATCAGTCCCTAAATCACGAAAAGATTAATCAGGACATTGCGTGCAATGGTCGGTTTTTAGAGTACAAGAGGAACAACGATATGAACATTCTAACTTAAATGAAAAATTCACTTTAACACATAGGATCAGTAGTTGATACTTCCATTGTGTTATCCATGCAGATACACTTATTTGCTTTCATAACTCTATTTTTAGCGGAAGAGCAAGTGATACAACCATCAACTTTAGCAGAATAACACGTGAGACAGGTATAATGGCATTCTAATAGTTAGTAGTTAATAATCAAATGAACATTGCAGAGCTCCTGTACTGTAATAACCGGGGTAACAATCACATTTTGATATTACTAATTATCTATACGTAATATCGCAACTTAGGCAATTAGTTTGGCCTGTGCCGTTACAAGTTTTGCATGTTAGATGGCATGGTTAACATCTAAAAATAATGGATCACTATAATAGTGTGTATCATTGCATAGACATTAGAAGGTAGTTCCAACAATATTAGGATGTCTTGAAGATGGACATGAAGTGCATTTATCTAAACCATAAACAGTACAACTAGCACAAGAATAATGACAAGCCACTAATTATTATAAAGAAATAGAATTTACAATAACATAATGGAATCTTATAACCAGGGTCATAATAGGCTTAGTCACAAACACATTTATTATCAAGTGTCAAATGTCTATGATCCGCAGAGGAACATGAAATACAATCGGTTTAAAGCTGTCCTTTACAACTCAAACATGAATAATGGCATTCTATTATTATCTTTGAAATCTAGTACTAAAGCAAATATCTAAGGTTCCATCTTCTCCATATCCATCTTAACAAACACATTTCAAATCACTAGATACAACTCTATTTTGACCATCAATACACATAGTACAATATTAATTTGTTGTATTATCTTATGGTTTAGAACATTTCTCACACATAGGATGACAAGCTATTTAAATGATTAATTTTTTACGTTTACAAATGCTATTTCCGTCAGATTGAATTTACAATAATGTTCTTTCAAAACAAAAGCATCTTCCTTTATCAAAGTATTTAAAATAAATGCTAGGGTCTCCACATTCAGTACAATCATTTTCATAAGGCCCTTAACAATTATAACAATAAAGATAGCATTCTAATTTAGATTTAAACATACTTTAACATATATAATCAGGTTTACCAGACTCATAATACCCTTATTTACAATTACATTAAGAACCGACAAGTATTCTATTAGTCGTTGGCTTACAGGATGTGCATTCATAATAACTTGAACCACAAGTTAAGCATAATCCGTCTGAACATTTTCCACATCCACCATCCTTATCAATATAACCATGAACATAGTCGCAAACACATTACCCTGGTATGATAGTTGAAGTTTGAAATTTATCCCTCAAAAAACAAGTTGTACAGTAACTAGGATCAGTGTAAAGACATGTTTAACATTTGGATGAGCAGCCAAGAAATGGTACACATTTCTTATCATCAGTTATTACATAAGTTCCTTTACAAATTTTGCATTATGTGGCGTTAAAACAAATAAAACAATTTTCCAATCCAGGTTACTCTTTACAAGCTTCAAATATTTTTAATAAATTTACGAGTGCATTTTTGTTGACTTGGATTATAAAAATATCCAAAGTCACATATTTCGCAAGTCATCCAACAGCTAAACCAGTATTAAAATCTAAAATATAGGCTACTTTAGTGCAATTAATGTCTCCAAAGCATTAGTTGTCTTTTAAAAAATAATGATATTCACATGCAGAGCAAATGCCCATAACGCAAGTTTTGCATTTATCGGGACATGCTTGAATTCATTTTATTTTTTATACCTACACATTAATTATCAATCATCTCATAACCTTGTTTACATCCTTCAAATGCATATACACCGTTAACAATAGAACACTTTTTATGTCCACTTTGACAGGCTATTAAATCTTAATCTGAGTTACCTAAAGTGCATTTTAAAGCAGTGCTGTCTGATGGAGAAAACCCTTCCTTACATGTTCCACAATAATTTGAAGCACAACTTGCACAATTACTTCCACATTCTAAAAATAGATTTATAAATACGAATTGGTGATTAACAAAATTCGCCACCTTTGTACTAATGACAGTATTAGCATTTAACTATGTTTCCAGATCTTTGACCTGCCTCACATTAGTCAATAATATAGAGGCCCGAAATTACTAAATCGGTATTCTCAGAATATTCGTAAATATTAGCCCCATAACTACAGAACATTACTTATTCAAAGAATTAAATTGGCCGCACAGAATATAATTTAAGTCTCGGATGGCATAGTTGTTCATTGCCATTCACTATAACCATTTTTGGTTCTGTTACTGATGCGCAGGCTGAATTGTAAACTAACTCAGCATATAAACATACAAGCGCAAGGGTGAGGATGCAGCCCAGGTGCATGATTATGTCCTGGACATGACACATAGTAACCTGATTTATCAAAACTATTCCAAGTACTCCTGAACCCATTAACAAGTTAAAATATCAATAATGATAAATGAATCAGTTTTCTAATCATTTCAAAAATATAAAAATTATTAATGATTTTTCATAATTTTACGGTTAACTATTTATCCTTCAACTTCGATAGACTTAAAACATTATTCTCTCTTAAATTGACAAAATATTTTAATTTAGATGTTTGAAAATAGATACTTTTTGACAATTCAAAATTAATCGGAAAAATTTTAAATCAAGTTAAAACGAACAACTATATTTATTCCAAATTAAAATTAAAAATTAATAGTTTTTCTAAATAGACTTAGTGAATGAAATAAAAAGTCCTAAAACCCTTTGGAATTATTGTAAATATTAATAACAATAATAATTATTAGGAAAAAAATCACATCATAATATTATTGAGACTATACTCTTAAAAATACATAAATTTCAAGAAATTAACTTTGCAAAGTTTGGACAACTTTATACATCGTGAGCTTTTATTAAAATTGGCTTTTGTTTTTACATTGCTTTTTGCCAAGATTTTATAAATTATAATTAAATTAAAATGTTTTAATTATTAGGAAAATAGTATTAAAATATTATGATCTGAAAATAAAATTTAGGTTTACAAGCAGGGATATATGGTGATAATAATGTACTTAAGTTTTGAGAATAAGTGTAAAATAGTGAATTAATTATTAATATAAGAATTGTTCCTGTTTTTGAAAATGAGTGCAATATTAACCAATATTATGAAATAGAATGCAAGAAATAATATTGAATAATAAAAATACTAACGGTTTAATTATACTCATCTAAATGAAAGATTTTACTTTGCTTTAATTCCTTCTCAATCTAGTATCAATTTCATTCATCAAAGATTTGTTCTAAAAAACTACTTTCATTATGGGTTAAAAGGATGGTAAAATCATCTTTCTAACTACTATTCAAAAGTCCTCATATCATGATTTACTATTTTTTGTGATGAATTTCGGATTAGAAAAATACATAAGTCCATAAAAGATTTTAAAACATTTTTAATAGAAGAATAAAAGTTTCAACTATGCTATGGTAAGACAGTTTATTCGTTGGATGGTTGAATCAATAACCATCTTAGATTGATAAATGATGTTAAAAGAATTTTGTAGTATTTTGTTAAAATCATTACTTCAATAAATTTTAGTTTTGACTAAAACTTGATTATGTAAAAAAATGTTTAAGTTTTACTTTTGTTGCACATGTCCATATGTTAAATAAGAATTTAAAGCTAATTGTTTGGATCGCAAATGTAAAAACAGAAATAATGTATTTTTCAGGATTTAATAATTTACTTAAAGATAAATAATATGCTCCGTCTGAATCAAATAAATGATGTTGATTCATTAACTTTGTTGCAAATTAATGATGAAAAACAAACAAAAGTATATTTTCACAATATTATAATCAAATTTAATTTTGCAAGAGAATTTAATAAACTTAAATATAGATTTACAATCAAGTATACATCAAGGATTCCTAAAGACCATAATTAAAATTTTGATTGGTGTATTTTCGGAAAAAATTCGGTTCATTTATTTTATCTATTTAAATCATAAGATTTTGTTTTTCATGGTTGATGTTTACACAATTCCCAAAAATACTTTTGGGAATATGTAACCTAGTAAATGACTCACTGAAAGTTTCAAAAGCATTGTAATTTGATTCTTTTATAGGGTTTGGTTAATTTGTAACAATTTTTAGAATAATTCTTCCAACAAATTCATTTTCAAATTGTAATCATTTTAATCAATTCCCGATGATTTGAGTTAGATAATCCTTCAGATTATTTTTATAAAATTGTAGATTTTTCATCTTTTGGCTGGGCTGATACTTTGTTTGATTTTTTAGTCTCGAGATGTCATTCGTGATTTAATTTGAAAATATTTTTAATAATCAACGGTTTCATTCTTATCAAGCTTAGATTTTTTGATGTAATTTGATGGTTAAGATTAAAAGAAGGTCATTATGGAAGAATTAATTTTTGATTTAACCTGATGCTTTTAGTGTTTTTTCAAATTTTGATATTGATAAATATGACGTATTGAAAAAGAATTTGGATTTTACGTTGTCACTATTTTTTTGATATTTATTTCAAAGAGGTAACATTGTATATATAAAATTTATATTACTTGATTTTAAATTATAATAAAGAGAATCAAAGAAGTTAAGGGAATATATTTGGATTATCCTTTAATTCCTAATTTATGAAAAGGAAAAACCTAGCTATAATGTTTAGATTAACTTATATATGAAAGATGGACACATTATTAAAATGTATTCTTCTTTTTATTTATTATCCTATCAAGAGATCCAATATAGGCCATATAAACGAAACCTAAGATTTGGCTTAATATAATAAATTACAAATCTGAGACGGCCAGGAGAATATGGGCAAATCAATCAGAAAGTAGAAAAAATGGATAACATTTTCTATGGATAATATTGTATAATTTATTAAAATAGATTTGAAAAAATTTCAATTAATTGTAATAAACTATAAGAAGTCTTAAACAAGTATTTTAGGAAGGATAATATGCAAAAGATATCAGGAATGGACCTTGGGAATTATATATTATTGATAATTTCGAGATGTATTAATCTGTTAAATTTATCAAAAATTAAAAGAGATATAAAATTATTATATATAATGAGATAGTGTAACTGGCAAATGTTATTTATTTTGATGAATTTAAATAAATATGGATTAAAATATAAAAAATTATTATAAATTGTGCTTTGAAAGTGTAGTCGGATAGTATGATGAAAGATGCTATGGATTCAAAGTTGTAAATGAGTTGATTAGGATGATTGATTTCGTGAAAGTTATTAAATAGAAATGGTAGGAAAATTGGTGTCTGAAATGTTGAGTATAGGAATTCTGGATATACTTTATTAAGAGGAATTAATCTTGCCCAGTTTATCTATTTCTTATTAACTCAATTTTTTTAGAGTAGTTAATGATTATGACAAAAAAGCAATCTGATTAATCAAAAAAAATTCTTACCTAACCTAATCAAAAAAAATATTTTAGTTATCATCTAAAAACAATTAAATATACCTTCTTCTCTTTTTCTATTCTTCAGAATGTTATTTATTTTTAATAACTTGAAAAATCCCTTTTTATCAGCTTAGAACAGTTAATTCTTTAAGGTTTGATTTCTCTTTTTGTATTTATAGTAAAAATTCCTAAAGTCAAATGAATTCTACAGTCTATTGCATTTGGTTACCATCAATAGTTTATTTATTCTTAAAAAATAATTGTAAAAATGCAATCTTCATTATATCTTGGGCCATAAAAAATTAATACTATACATCTTAATAGATAAATAAGTGAATAATTGATCTGTTTTCAAGGTAGTATACTCGTCGATTAATGTTCTCATATTTAAAATAATTTATGTCGTGTGATTCTATTATTTTTCTCAACAATTCAATATTGATATTTTGTTTCTTCAGTGATATTCCCTATGAATAGAGCATTGTCTATAATATTAAAATATTAACATGAGATGTGTGATGTTTAAATATATCAAAGCACAAAATCTTCAATATATATTGCAAGAAAGCCTAAAATATTTATATACATACTCACAAATCGAATTAATACATTAACCATGCTATTTCTGAGATCTCTATCTTTATTAATTCCAATAATTTTAACGCTGGAAAGATTTAAACCAATTCTATCATTCTAATATTCTAATGCTCTCTTAAAAAAAATTTACGTAATCAATTAATATTACCTTAAAACATCCAAGCACATAGTCTCATTAATTATTTAAACGCAAAGAAATTCAACTAATCCAAAAAATTTAAATGATTTTTATCGTTGCGATAATCTTCATGGATGCGCACTTGACTTTATCATTTTTGACATTATTCTCAATCATCAAAGGATAAAAAATTGAGATCACAATAATAACTTCCCAAAACGACGTTAATACATAATCCCTTGAAATTACAGATGATGATTGAAAGAAACAATCTTAAGGATTAGTGCAGTTTATAATTATTGAAGTTCATAATGCAAAACAGAATAATCAAAATATACTAAATTGAGTTAGAATTACCTAAAAGGGACTACCTCCCTTTGAACCTGAACTGTATCTTTTTCTGGACATTTGGAATTTTTAAATTATTATGTAACTCTATATAGCTAATCCAATGAAAATTCTTCTTATTGCTTAATATCCTAAATTTCAAGCACAAGGAGCTTAGATTTATAAAGGAACATTAATAGATTAAAGAAATATAAACTTAAGAGAGTTACTTAGGCAAAAGGGTAGCTGTATTTTGAAAGAAAATTCGGATCACTACCAAATGCAATAAAAACTGATTAGAATTTTGACAGAAAATACTACAATTCCACAATCTAAAATGAAAATCATATATCTTTTATTGGAAATTTTATCTCATCAATTGAGATTAAAAAATTGGATTTATATCCTATTTTCAAGTTATTATCTTTTTCTTCTCCATTCAAGATGTTATTGGAGTGATTTCTTTTTGAAAATACTGTAAGATCTGATGAAAATTTGAAGAGAATTCTATATATGGATTGTTAAAGTTTAAATTGAATTTAAATATGAAGCCCAAATTTGTATTAATATTAAGTTAATAATATTTATGTTTGGCCATTTTATATCCGCAAAGTGGTTATAATTCTCACAATTCCTTTAAAATATAAAAACTTTATTATTATAAATAAAATAGATGCAGCTGAATTGTTTAATTTTAGTTAATGAAAATAAATTTTCTGAATATACTAAATAATTTTTTTATGAGATCAATCTATTGGCTATTGCTAATTTTAGATTTATAGCTACAATTCTGTGAGATTGACTTTAAAGAACTCATTATCTACTTTTTAATTTCTATTTGCAATTAATTTAGCCAACTTAATTTTCTTGTAGTAAAGCAAAATAGCCACAATTATAGAAACACCAACTACTGAACTGATTACTGAGGCCACAATTATAACTGTGTTTGATGTAGTTTCAGGTTACCTAATTGACTTTTTAATGGCTCCTGGAGTGCTATTGTTATCATTCTCACTAATTTCTTATTATTATATTGGCTCATCTTAATCTAATTCAATTTATGTATCATCTTAATTATTGCTACTTTCATTAAGTGATTCTTGGTTGTCATGGTTTTGAATCACATCAGTACTTTCTGTTTATTCTGGTTCTAAGGGGGATGCTAAAATATTAATATCAGAGAAAATTACATGATGTAGGTTCAGTAGATGGGAAAATTTAATCGGCTAAAGTTTTGATGGTCGTTGATTATTCTAATACTTTGCCAATCTCAGGGGGAGGATTAAAGGATTCTAATTAAGTTGCTAACCCTTCGAAAAATGTCCATGAATTATTAGAATCTTAAGATCCAATTTCAACATTATCTACTATGCTCCAATCTACAGAAACTTAGTAACTTATTGTTTAATCCAAAAACCTTCTTGTAGATCTCTTTATACCAATAATGAAGTAATTAAATGGATCCCCTCCTAATTGTGCCATAGCATATTGTAAAAATTTATCAGCAAAAAATTAATCTGTTGTGATTTCGAGTCTTGTTGATATTTAGAGTGTATTTTTTAAAGTGATTTTAACTTTACAACCTAGTTAACCGTTGACTACAAAATGAATTGTATTATTTTAATAGAAATAATTATTTGCTCCACATTAATCTGTCATATTTATTAAATTATGATGTTTAGAATTAGTAGTCATTCCAGGTAGAATAACTTTGTTACCTACTGATACTTAAATAACTTAAGGCACTTAAAACTGCCATTTCAAAATTACAAAATCTTCTGGACTACCTGCTTCATATCTTTTTGATAATTAATACTCTGATGCTGTTGGATTCATTCCTGCATTACTCATATTTACAATTTTATTTGAGGGTATCAAAGCAACAAATTTGGATTCTCTTAAATTTTTAGGTTCTGCTCCTGACCAATGCCATTCCATTTAACTGTTCACTTCATTAAAAAACTCACCATCTGTTAATTTAATAGGCGAATATAATCTTTTATTGTAATCTGGGGCTACGCTCATGAAACCCATAGCAGTTATTTAACGATTAAGGCACCAATATCCATTCCATGCTTCCTATCTTGTACAATATGTGACATTTGGACCTATATATGTATTATTTCCAATGGCTTGGCTAACTTTTCCAAAGAAATGTCCTGTTTAATCTTCAACTAAAAAGTTGATCAATCCTGGACATTCAAATGTACCACATCCTCCAAACCATCCAAGTGTTCGAATATTTGGATTTAATGTTTTATACAATAAAGCATCAAATTCACAATTTATACATTAAGAATTTGTTAAGTAATGCTGACCTAACATATCATGTGCTCCAGGATGTTAACGTAAAGCAGCATTTAACCCACATTAAGGTATGTCATCATAAGAGAGTCTAAAATTATGGAAATCTATAGTATCCATATAGACTTTGAGATCAATTCTCTAAGGCTTACAAATAATATCATATTCTGAAGATGGTCCTGTATCGATAGGAGGGAATGCTGTAAGAGTTACACTTCCCATCTATACTCCAATGATGTTATTGCAATGGGGGTTTTGTGATGCAGTATAACATTTAGTACAATCAGGTCTAGCAAGGGCAGAAATGAAGATGTTACTAAGCTTTATGGTATTTTCATAAAAGTTCCATGATCCTAATGATAATGCCAAGCCTCTCTTGTTTTCAGCCAACATTGATTTATCTAGTTAAGCATTTTCAGTTTAAACTGCATACATGATACCAACTTCACTATGATAAGCAATTAATCCTTATGAGTAAGTACAATCCTTTGCAGCCTATCTAATTGCAAAACATGCCAATACAGAAGATGAGCAGTGATTATTGTATAAAGATGATTTCAGAGCATCTTCACATTTGGTACCCATAATAAAGAAACCTGTATCCTATGATCCTTATCCAACATTACCAGATATGTCAACAATATCTCTGGTCATTTAAGTTCCATCCATATAGATAAAGTTTCCTAAAACAGCCCAATTAAATTTGCTTTACTATTCGATGAGTCTTTTTTTCACATATATCAAAGCATTATTTTAGAATTTGACATATTGACTATTATTAATCTAGACTAAAGCCTTGATACCAGTAAAAAATACATTATTCTTAACTAGAATGTATTATGAATTTTCTATCGTCATTAACATACCTGTTGTATCATGAAAAGAACATCCAATCACTTCACTTGGTGTTTTGATAATATCGCTATTCAAATTTCTAAAATCTAATCCGCTTCTTGATGTATCATATTAGCCACAGTTATTAAATTCAACTCCCCTTAATATAGTATATCCTCTTCGTGGGAATCCCAAATTTGCTTCAGGCTCTTCAAATTAATATATTAAGACTCTGCATCCCAGACCATGTTTACTTGGACCTCCTTCAATCTTAATTTTTCGAGTAAGATGACCAACAAGTGATCTCATATCTAATTAACCTATTCCTGGTTTATCTACTGTTACCTATGGTGCCCCAAAATGATCAAACTCGAGCGCTCTATCTAAAGTAATGGTGCATCCAGAAATAGCTGATATTATTCTCTTTTCTCTTTAATCTGGATCAGTTCCTGAAGGACCAAATACAATTTCATCCCCAATAACCCAATCAAGACATTCTTAAACAGTAATTTTTGTTGTTCCTGCATCAGCATAAAGTGCCAATCTAGTCCATACTGTTCCTGGGGGAGTTGAATATAATTCCATTGCTCTAGTAACTGCCAATACCTTATTGCCTACATCTAAATTAGCATCAATGACTAATGGATTATCTCCAAATTCTCCATTCAAAATTATATTTATCCTACCAGGGAATGGATTGGTCGCATTGCCTGCTAATAATTTTCCGGATCTAATCCAAATTCTTTCAGCCTCTAATTTAGTCGATGCTCTTTTCTCATCAAATATCAATGTTCCAAAAATAATTAGATTTACTAATTTTGGTGTATCTACATCCAATACAACTTAATATCCAGCCTAAATTATTGGACTATCTCCGTCAACTGGAATTTTATTATCAATCCAAGTAGTAGGATTACTCCATAATCTATATTGACTCTCTTATGGCATGTCTCCTAATGAATCGCATTATTTTCTACAAATAACTCCTCTAACTTCTACATATTCATATTTTTTCTTGTTTTTACCAGATAAACAAAGGAAGAATAATTTATTAGATTTATCATTAAACCAATCCCCTTAATTACATTGATTAGTATCAGGAATGGATTCCAATTCATTGTAAGTAATTGGGAATGTCTTATCAATATGTCTCATGATATCGAATGTCTCTCTATTTGCAGAATAGTTAAATCTAAGTATAACTGCCTTATCAACTTCTGTGAAATATGGTGATGAGAATATTCCCATGCTTAAAGGGTCGCTGGCTCCAAATTTAAAATGTACATTATATATGTATCCAGTGGCAAAGACACTTACAAAGGATGCCACTCCATCTGGATTCTTCATTGGTTTCATGGTTTCACCCTCTATGTATTTATTTTCATCAATCAAAGGATCCATTTTGACTGCTAGGTTTGTGCTGTCTAACCTATAAAGCTTCATATCAACTCCTTAAAAATCGTATTCTGGCATTGGATTATTGACTAATACATCTCTAATTGTAACTTAATTCATGGCACAAATGATTGAATTGTCCCAAAAATCTTCTGGATGAGTAACACATCCAGGAATACCATCAATATGTTTCTTATATGGAATTATGTACGCACCTCCATCTATATTTGTAAATGAGCCATCTATATCCCAAAATATTTCTCTCCTATGTTTCTGCCAATAGATTCGATGAGCCTAATCAGAATTGTATGCTCTTAAGTTCATGAAGTGAGTATTCTTACCACCTTGAACCCACATTAAATCATGCCAGCATGTAGAACAAGATTCAATCAAGGCAGAATAATTTCCGAAATTAAACATTCTAATATTTTTAGCTAAAAACCCATTAGTTCTTGGTACAATGATGGCTCTTGATCCTTGATAATAAGCATCTGGTTATGCATTATAAATGGATTTTCCAATAATCAAAGCGTTATCCAATACTGCTCCCTCATAGGAATAATTAGTTTTATGTGATTAGAAACCAGCATATCTAGAATCGGCTATCATTATATCTTTGAAGTAGATATTACCCAATTCTTCAGCTAATATGCCACATTCATCATTTTTCCATGTTCTAAATGTCTCAAATACTGCTTAAAGACTTGGGTTATCAACATAAGGTTGACTATTTGACCAAGTAGCAACATCCCTACAAGGAAAAAGCCTTGGAGCCATATGGAATATACGAAGACCAAACTTTCCATTTGAGTGTGACCAATTATCCTTAAATTCAAGTATATTTAACCCTGGTGGACATATGTCAGATGTAGCTGATGGGCCATCTGGATTCGTTTTGATTTCATACCAAAATCCATACCATTCAGATCCTCCTGATCTATTCCTTCTTAATATATTTTATGGATTAGTAACCCAATAAGTAGAAACTGATATGTCTGTTTATAACATTATCCAACTCTATTTTGTATTTGTAACCAAATTATCTTCAATAATATTATTAGTTTCAATTCCATCTTCTAAAAATATGGCATGTCCAAAGGTATTATAACAAACATTCTTTTAAACTTTTAGATAATGAACACCATGAATAGTCAAACAACGAGCATAGCTATCATGAATGGAATTACCAATAACATAAGAATCATCTACTTCACCATTCAAATGAAAATGAACTGGGTATCTTCCAATAATCCTTGGTTATCCACCGTGTCTGAATTCTGCATACTATATCTTACCAACTGTTCCTTTTTCTGCTCTTCCATGTATCATTAAATGATACCCATATTTGTCTTTTGATTCTTCACCTTAAATAACAATATTCCTAGTCAATAATCCCACTTCAACTTTCATAGGAAATTATTCATCGCCATACGTTTCTATTTCAGAATAATGTTTATATTAAAGTGGTGAATCTAAATGCAATGTCTTTTTATCTTCACTAACTGCAGTGATATATCTTTTCTCACTTTATAAATGTTAGACTTCACTTGAGGTTATAATTATCTGTTCTCCAATTTACCAATCTACTACATCATCTACTGTAATTTGAGTAGCTCCAGCTTTGACTGTAGTAGATAATAGTGTCCATGTTGGTGTTCTTTCCTTCCCATGAATAGTTAATTGACATTAGTGACATCCTAAAACTTTATTGCCCATTGCTGGCATTTAAATATCTCCTTCAAGACCATGCAAAGTAATTTATACTTTGTGTTAATGTGCTATTGAATCTGTACCTATATTAAACTTTCCCTCTCTAATCACAATGTAATGTGCGTCCATGGAAGTATCTAAATCATCAGAAAATGTCAAAGTGCCTTCAACTAACACTTACATTAATTTGGGTGTTTAAACGTCTACAATTAATGTTTATCCTGCATTAACAATAACAGAATCTCCATCTCCAGGGAATTCATGTCCTCCCCATGTATTGATATCTGACCATTTAGTTGCATATATAAATTATTAGTTATTGATTGCCAAATTTCCATTCACTCTAACCTAAAAGTCACCATTTAATTAAGTTTAATCTAAATCTTTGATACCAGTCTTGCAAATAATTTAAATTTAAGTAACACTTTAAATACTGCAAGTAACTCCATCAATAGAAACTGTAGTTTGACCATTCTCAAATCCTGAACCAGATATTGTTATTACTGCTTCTTCTGTAAATCTTCCAGATAAAGGATCAACAGTATTTACAATTGGAACACTACTTGCTGAATATATGCCTGCTCCAGAGATTGTATCTATTGCTTGTCCATTTATTGTAATATCAGCATCACATAGTGTTGGAATCGTGTAATCGTTATTACTATTTGAAAAAACCCACCCTTTCAACTCAATTTCTGCCAACTAACAGGATGATCCGGCTGCTCCTTTTTAGTCAAATAATCTAATTGCTTTAATATTTGAAATGTCTTCAGCAGGAACATATATATTCCAGCCTGTATGAACAGTTTAATCTACTACTAATAGGGTTTGCCAAAGTGTGCCATCAGTTGTGTACTAGAAAACAGCACCTCTCAAAATAATTGCCTAGATATCTATTCTTGGAAGGTATCTTAATTAATGCAACTTTAAGAGTCTGTTTTTACCAAAATCTACTTTAATAAAACAATTGGATGTGGCTGTAGAACTATAAAAAGTGGATTATTGATGATCAAAAAATGAGGAAACAGATTATCCACTATCAGTTAGTAACAAGACTTCAGATGGTTTGATATATCGAGGAGGTTCTTAGAGAGATGAGTATTGATGAAAAACCGATGTTGTTAGTAATTTAGGAGCTTCACATGAAAGAGAAGTGTATGATGCCTAAGTGATAGGACAGTTGAATCCACATAATGATACAGAGCTAAAATGAGTATTTTAATCAAATCCTTTGCCAGTAAAGGTTATTATAGCTCCTCCTGCATAAGAGATAGTTGGATTGTTTGAAATCAGAATATTTGCTTGTACAATCAACTTTTATTATGTTATATCATTAAAATAAGCATAATTATCGTTGATTTATATATTAATATAATATACTCCAACTGGTATATCAGCAAATGTAGAAGTTACAGATGTGTCTGATTATTCTGATACTACTCCATTGATTTTATTATTCATAAACTCCAATGTTACTGCAACATTGGAACCACTTAACATACTACCAGTAAATATTAGTACTGCATTGGCGGTCTACATTATGTTCGCCTATTTATTTACATCATAGGTAACACCACTAATGGATGTGATAAGAGGGGAACTTGAAGTTGGTTTAATACCGAATGTATATTGAACTGTGTAAGGAGTAGCAGAATTACTCTCAGAAGGGGATTAGGTTAGAGTGACTACTGCTGAAGTACCTGATTATCTTGCCATTCTACATTTAATTTACGCACTAGAGATTACTTACAATTCAGTGCATGTTGTAGATCCAACTTTCACAATTGGATTGTAATTAGCATTAAATCCTGCACCATTTATTGTTAATATCTATCCTCCTATTGCAGCATTTTCAATACTAGTAATACTTAATTCAATTATACTAACCCATATTTTATCAGCATAACCAGTTTAAGTTAATATGTAAGTAGAATAGTATCCTTATGGTAGATTTGGAATTGTATATGTGAAAGTATTATCATTAACAGTGGCAGTCACTGTCTAAGTCACAGGACCTTTAAATACAACTGAGACACTTGATGTTAATCCTATTCCTGATAATGTTTCTACATCATCTGGCTTATAAGTTTTTTATTGAGTCAAAACTAAATCTGCTGATGTCAGCATATCTCTCCTTGCAGACTTACCAACATTCAAAATGTGATTATGACCATGTTTCTTTGATTCCTCTGTCCATAAAAATCTCTTCCTTTAAATTAATTTATAATAATCTGGCTTTGAATGATCTTCTTCTGTTAATATTCTTGACCCTATGTATTAGGTAACAGATTCAGGATATGCATCAAGTTTTGGAGTCAATTAGTTATCATAGGTAAATAAACAATTGTTTATATTATCAAGACAAGTTGATTCAAGTGTTACTAATAATGTTACTACAACTAATTAAGGTTCTTAATTATAAAATTCGTATTTTGCTGGAACTGTGCAATAGATGTTTTCACTGGTAAACTTTGTTTCATCTATTTCACATAACCAATTCACTGCTTAACCAATAAACACAAGAGTTTCTCCTTTTACAAAATGTGATCCCGTAATCTTAATAACAGTTCCTCCTGCTTCAGATCCTTTTGCTTGACTGATTCCATCTTCTAATGTAACACTATTAATTGGGATGATATATTTAAATAAATTATCATCATTATTTGCATAGGAATCTCCAAAATTCTTTCTTGTAACAGTAACTTTATAATCACCAGGCATACCTCCTCTTAAATAAACTTTAATTTAAGTGTCTGTAATTGATAATACCTTAGCATTATAGGATTTATTTCCAATCAATGTAACTTTAATATCCTCTAAAATGGTTCCAAAATTAGTTCCAGTGATTGTCATTTCGCCTTTGAATGCTGGTGATTTTGAATTAAACTCTAAACCAGTAACTTGAATTCTTAATGACTCATCATATGTAAATACATTTGTTGCTGTTTTTGAATTAAATTAAAGTTCTATGCTTCCAGTTCCTCCACTAATTTACTTTGGAGCTATAAATACTAATTAGGTATTTGAAATTTATAAGGGTTTGACGTTTTAACCATCAATTTAGAATATAAAGTTTCTATTTAAGTTCTTTGGGAAACCAGCACCAGTAATAGTTAACGTTGTACCTCCATCTGAAGAAGCAGCGTTAGGTTAAATTGAAATTATTTCCAAATTAACATTTTCACCTATTATACTTTAATCTATTTTTGAAAACCCAATATCCTTATGATGAATTATTGGTATTTACATTCCTCCTGCTTCTTTAATATTTTACCCATTTAATTACTCTAAATTACAAGTTATAGTATGCGGATTTGCAACGTTAGTTATTTAAATATTGGTGCAATCTGCTCCTGCAAATTAAATATCTATGTTGATTGTTGTTATTTTTAAATCTACTCCTTCTTACAATGTCAAAGATAAGAGAGATCCAGCAACAGAATAGGATTTTAGAATTGGTGTTTTCTCATCACTTAATGTTAAGTCACAAATAGATTATTATTAACATCCAGCTAATATCAATTCACTTTCAACCACGTTAACATTACTCTCATCTAATAAATGATATTACACTTCAACTTGGATTTGAGGATGTTAACTATATGTAAATAATAATTCATTAGGAATAGGCTCAAATAACATGTTATTACTATCTGGTTATACTTTGGTTAATGTTATAGAGACATCTCCGTTACCAGATACCAACATATTATTTGTGACTTTTAAATCATCAAGGCCTTCAAAATAAGATCTAAATACTATAAACCATTTCTATCCATCTTAAGGTTATCCAACTGTCCAAACAAATGATGCTTAACCAGTTAGCTTCTAAATATTATTTGCTATTGTTATTGTGGACACATCAAAATTCAAATCATAGTTATTTTCAGATGCTTCAAATAAAGTTTCTTATCCGTTTATTGTCATTGATAATTGAAATGATCCGCTAATTGGATCGGCTGGCTCTTAAATACATTCAACTGTTGAAGCAATGACTCCTCCACTAAGTGTTGATTACACTATCTTTGGAAGTGCTCTATATTTAGGTTATCCCCTATGAGAATCAAAAGTGATTGTATATTTATATCCAGCAAAAGATGTTGCAGTATCATCCAATGGATTTCCAGTATTATCCAACTTTGTGCTTGTTACTGTAATATAATAGGGAGCACCACTATTGGATATTGCAATTTTCATTGCATAAGCACTTGAACTGGCAGTTAAATCACTACTAGTATAAATGTAAAAGGTATCCGTTTATGGGGTTTTCTAGGTTCCATAAGTAAATCTAAGTCTGTAATTACCTTTTAATAGAGTATTTCCATTTGAATTGTAAAGAACGAATTCTATTACTTCTTTGATTGGTGTATAAGAAGTGGATAATTAATAAATGCTATTCAATGAATTAGGTTTTCTAGTCTCACTTTCTATTTCCATTGACAATGTCAAATGACCCTCTGAAATTTCATTAATATGATAAATTTCAATGTAATAGAGGTTATCTTGTTCTAGAGTCACAGGCTCTGATATTGATTTAATTGCAGAAGGATAACTTAAAGTTTCAAACCAATAGTTTCTGTATGGATTCCAATTACTAGCTGCTATTGGATTATCAGGTCTAATAGGCTATTAGGTTTCTGTTTTTTATATATAGAATTATGCACAATTATCTGATGATAAATAGAACCTATAAACTCCTGTAAATGGAGCCTTTAAGAAACCTCTAAAATATTACCCATAGTATTCTCCAAATGTGCTTTGAACATCTGGTTCTGGATAGATTCCATCAAACTTGATTCTCCCATCTAATGAAGCTTTGTTAGAAATAATCTACTATCTAAAGGATCCACAATTCAGATTTAAACCTGAAACATCCCATCTTGTGTAATGTAATCCACTTCCTTGAATATACAGGGAGTTCTGTGTCTTATCCTGTAATAAACTTTGTTGTTTTGGTATCTTCGCTTTTATGCTGGTTGGAGTAGAGGCTAACACTTCTATGGTTTCACTTCTCCCTGAAATCTTAACTCTATTTTCATCTGCTTAGGGACTGAATCCATATCCAAAGATTTCCAAAATTTGTCCTTCCGGTGATGCCAAATTAGTATTAAGTCCTGTTATTATTGGGACAACTCTTTATCAATTAATATAAATACTTTGAATTATACACCCTATCAGAATATACTTTTTTCTATTTTATCCCTATAGAATTAGTTTAGTACCCACTCTGTGATTTAATAGTGTAATCATAGTAGCCTGCTTGAATTTCAGCTGACACCTAACATACGACTTTGTCATCCTAGTAATTAATCTCCTTTGGATACAAATCTTGTATTGAGAACCTGTCACATCTATTTGCACCCATGAATTATCCTTCTAGGTATTCCACTGCATTGCTAGATACAACCCATTTGGCTCTCCAATAGCTCATCATCCTTGGGTAATTAGATCTTGGAGTCACATAATATAATTTTGGTGTATTTTCTGTAGAATAGGAAAAATGACAGTATGTGTAACTGAATGTACAAACAGAGTCTGGCTTATCTTAGACCTTGACAGTAATTTATAGGTTTGATAAGTTATGGTCATTTGGATTAGATTTTGTTGTTTTACAGTTTACAAATAGTCCGTTAACTCCTTTGTCAGATATTATACAAGGGTACTTCCCAATATATACTGCATTGTTACTAGCAGTTTGATCTAATCCTTAAACCTAATCTATTAATTTATATTTATACTTTCATATACAAAGTTGTCCCTCCCATCAAAGAACCAACAGGAACAGAGTTCTCCTTTCCCAAAATCGTAGAAACCGCTAGAATTACAACAGCATCTTTTGTAGAATCTTTTGAAGCATCCAACATAGCTAAAAATAGAAAAAAGATTTTAACCTTGAACTAAAGTTGGCATTAGCAAAACTTACACTGTTATAAGTATTCTTAGTAGCATTTATTTAATCTAAAAATAATAATCTAATAAAAATCTTCAATCCCTCTTATACTATTAAAAAGTATCTAAAATATAATTCAAAAATTTTGTATATAAAACTTAATTATAAATAATAAAGAAAGTCTAAATATATAGATTTATCTTTTGTTTCATCAGAAATATCTTTCCAATATCTTAAATGACTTTTGATAATCCATTTCATATTTTTTAATTAATATTGCATATTGCTTTGTAAATTAAATAATTTTGATTTTAAAATATTTAAAATTAAATTGCTTAATTTTTATTATATACTTATTTAATAAAACAGATTAGGGAAATTTTAAATGCGCTCAATTTTAGAAAATATAGTTAAAAAAAAAATTGAAAAATAATGAAAAGTTAATGTCTAGAAGCAAAGAGGATATAATTTATGATTTACAATAAGGATTGTAGTTGTAAATTAAAGTCAAATTATTTCTCAACACATAGTCAAAATAATTCTACTTACTTCTTTATCAGATGTGATTAATTTTTCTTCCTCCCCTAAATTAGCTATTAAGACATTTTAATCATTAGTTAACGATTTTAGAATTTTCCCATCAATAAAATATTCTGGATGCTATTATATAACATCTTCTAAGAAATTTTACATATTTTCATATTTATTTATCTTAGTAATAAATTTATTGGCAAATCCGATATTAACAAAATTTGATTATACTATTCCAATATTGATTGCTTCAAAACAAAACATCAGAACTATTTTGAAATTCTAGTTTTAATGCAATTTCTCCTTTAATTAATTTTTTAAATGTTTTCTACTAATGAAATCACTGACTGAATTTAGTGCGAATCCAGTTATGATACTTGTATTCCACTTCCCTTCGAGGGTATATTATCTAATCTAATTCAGAGTAGATGCTTGGAGTTATTCTTTGATTTAAAATTCCTCTTCATTTATTATTCCGCCTCTAATAATTAGGGTTCTTGTTTATTCTGTGTTAAAGAAATTTTTGTCAAACCTTTTGATTATTTCTTAAGAATGCTAATCCTTAAGCCATTTAACATTGCTATTTTTATAATTAACTTAGAACTTTGCTTACTCTTATTAATCAGCTATTGGATTTTTTTGTTGGTAATATTAAAATTTAGTTTCGTGTAAAATCGTAATGAAGTAAAGCAACTAATATAATATTGTTTATTTTGCATCATCCTTAAACAATTCAGCATATGCATCAGCCAATTACTATATATCCTTCTTAATTGAAGTATTAATATATGCATAATGAAGCCTCTTTTTATTTATCAATTCTTCTAAAAATTTGATGTAGTAAAACTTTTAGCCATTCAATTTTTATATTAATGCTACTTAGAAATCAATTTTGAATTTTAACTTATAATTATCTGAGCTATCCATAAGAGTTTTTGCTTTTTAAAACTCAAGTATTGCTTCATCTATTTAATTAGTTTCAATCATTAAAAGCCCTATTTAATAAGAAATTTCAGCAAATGTATCATGTTAAATATCACCAATAATTTTTCTTTTTAGTTAATATGCATCCTGAAGTGCACGCAAAGATTCTTTATATATCTTCATTTTTTTTTATACTAATCCAAGGTTAAAATATAATTCTGCCATCTCAAGAGACTCTTTATTTTTAGATTTCTCAGCCAAAATTGTTATAGCTAAGTTGAAATAATCTATTGTTCTTTCAGGATTTTATTTTTTTTTGCTAGATATTCTCCCTAATTAAAAATATAATTTGGCTTAGAGTATGTCAACATCTATCAGATTATTTTTATCTTTTAATATTTTCAAATTTTAGCTGAGTTATTTATATAATTTGACAGCTTCATTATATTATTTTTAGAATTAATAATTCTCTGCTTATGCCATTAATATTTTTTGACTCATTAGATCTTCTTCTCCTTGCTTTGAACAACATAATTTACTTGAGATTTCTAATTGATTATTAGAGTAATCATATAATTAATATTACTAATATACAATTGCAATCGAATAATAAATTTATGCTTTGATAGAAGGAAGTATATTAATAAATTCGTTTTCAATAATTTAAAATAACTAAGCATTTTCAAGGGCTTCTTTCTTTTTATTAATTGTCAAAAATAATTTCGTTTTGTTGATAATTGCGATAGTGAGTGCTTCGAGATTAAATGGTTGTTTCATTTTCATTGCTTGAAAATATTAATCACAAAAAAGGTCCAAATAATATTGGCAGGACTAATAATCTCTGATTATAAACTAATAAATAATACTTAATTTTAAAGTAATAATAGTTGCATAGTTAAATAGATCTAAATTATTATTTTATAAGAATTAACTAAAAGATTATTTTTTTGCAATAAGTGTTATCATGTATTTTGCATGAAGATGATAAATGCGTGCTTTTTAAATATCTTGTGAGTTATGTTTTTCATATTCTATATTGGGCAACTCTTTGTAAAAAAACAATAAGATTTCTTATATTAATTGTGAAGTTTACTATTGTCTTCTAAATTCCGATTGAACAACCTTGTCTATCATGATACATCTATTTTCCAGGATACTAATGAATCCTTGCTCTGCAAGTTTTATTAAACTCTGATTTATTTCATTTTCCTTAGGGGATTCATGATTTGACAATAATTATTATATTAATCGTTATTCAATGTTACTTGGATTTAACCATGAGATATAATTCATTATTTTCTTAGAATATTCATCTTTAATTTGTTATATCAAATACTTACAATCATTGTTCTATTTTATATATTTCAATCTTTCGTCATTTGTTTACAAACAATTCTTGGGATCGATTAATAGATCAATATAGAGATCAAGACGGAAAGGAATGCAATTAGATAGATTAATTAACATCTTCTTTTATTGATCATCCAATTTTTTCTAAGGAATGGCTTTATCAATATATTTGAGACATTCTTATTCAGTCATTGCTGAAATTTTGACAATCTAATATTGAGTTTAACTAAATATTTGATTATTGACAGTTGTTATTATTATTTGGAAGTATTATTTCCATTAAGCAATGAAGGCTTAACTTAATTCAAGATTTTATAAATTATCTAATATGATAATTATTTCTTAATTGATATTTTACATATCAGCAAAAATATCATTCAATAATTATTCATATGAATAGGTTTCATTAGGTACTTGATGAAATAACGATGATAATACAGAAGATCCTCACGCAAAGTTGATTTGTTTTCAGCATTAAATGGAAACACAATTGCCTTACATTAATCTTTTATTTTTTTTGCATATTAATATGCTAATGCGGTCTTTCCAAATTTAGAAGGTCCAGTTATTACTACAACATTTTATTAAGAAAATAGGTTTTCAATCTCTTTTAATTCTTCTCTCTAAATCCATCGTTCTTGGTAAACAAATATTCTATTGAAAAAGCATGGTAATATTTTATTAGTATAGTTAGGATCCTCATTCAAAAAGACTTCAAAATCTTGTATTCTATCTCGTGTTATCATTCTTATTTAATCTCTTAATAAATTAATAGTTATTTTATCTCTAAATTCAGGCTTAATTTCAATGCATTAGTTAAAAACTTGCTTTCTATATTAATAAACATTTGAAATCGATATTAAAATTTATTTCAATTCTCTACTACATGATGAAGCGACAATTTGATTAGAATTTTTCTTTAAATTAATAAGATGCTCGTCAATACTATCAATTTATTTTGAATTTTTTATTGCTTTTTCATAGTCATTAGGTGTAATAATCTAGTAACCTCCCTTTATTTCTAAATCAAATTCTTCCTCATTTTTCACCTAAGGGTCATATTTCTTTGTTTTTAATAATATTTCATGAACTTAAAAATATTGATTTAGATCAATATTTCCTTGAAGTAGTTCTACAAATCCAATAATGGTTGAACAACATGTTATGTAACAAGATAACTTAACTCCAATTCGGAAAATGAGTTTCAATAGGATTTCAGGACAACATATATTTGAAAATATACGAAGCATTTCACTCAAATTTCTCATATTTCCTTAATTACTTTGTTAATACTTAATTGATGGCCATTTTATAATTTTAAAGTATGTCTCCTGTTTTGGTTTACCAGTTTATGGATCAAATAAAGGAATAATCATTTCAAGTTGATGTCCTTATATTGATAAGAATGCATCTAAATATGACTAAAAGGATTTTAATATAGGAAGCTATAGCTTATAATAATTCTCTTTGTATAATCTATATCCAATTCCAATATGAGAATTCATACAATTAACCATATTTGGAATGGATAAATAATACACAATATCAAGTTATTCTGGATAGAATTACTAAGATTAACCTTTTACATTGTTTTGATCCATAAGCTACATCATTTCAAAACTGCCTGGTCCATCAAAAGTCACTGCTTTAGTATTTGGAAAAGGTTCATTAAATTTTGAATGACAATAATAGACACTTAATTCGGCTAACCAGGCTCCTAAAGAATGACCACAAAATGATAACGAATAGTTTAATTACTTAGCTTTTTCGACAGCTTTTTGAGTTGACTAATATGCTTATTATTAGTGATTTGTAAAAGTGCCTAATACAACTGACATAATATCACATTATAAACCTGATTCTTTGAAAATGTTTGAATTGAGAGATAATTAAAAATTAGTGGATCTATGTGATAATACTAATTATTTATTTTTTTAATTTTCTAATAATAAGCCTAAATAACCTGTCTAATCATCATCAAAAATTTCAGATATAATCCATTATTATAAATATTTATTCAAATCCACATTCTTTTCTGTTTTCATAAATTTATAGATGCCAGTCTCTTATTTAAACTTTACAGCCTAATTTTTTTATAAAGGGCATTTTCCCCCTTTCTTCCCTGTTTCATCTGCACAAAAAGCAGCTAATAGAAGATGGATATAATCATTAGGAAAGAACTCCTCAAATTTAGACATATTATTTGTAAATAATATTTCACATGAAAATCTCAGAGTTTTTTATAATATGATAGAATTACCAAAATTATGGAACTAATGGAGATAATAAAATGACTATTTTAAAACACATCTATCTCTTAAATTTGATTCTCTATATCACATTCTTTATCAGAATCTTTAGCTAATTACAAAGATTGAATAACAGAATTTTAATGAATATATTAATAGATAATTAATATATATGATGTTCATTCTAGAATTGGATTATTGATTACAGCTGTCTAGAGCCCAAAACCAGTAGCAAACTTTGGATTGTTAATTATAGGTTGAGTATTTGAAACATATTTTGGATAATCTTTAATAGAGTCTAAAGTAGAAAACCAAGGAGATGGTAACTTATTGTTTTTATTATCTACTCCTCCAAATCCATATTCTCCAAAAATGGACTTTACAATGGCTTCACCACCAGTTGTTCCAGGGAGCCATGCTGCTATAAAACTATTGCTAATTGCTAAAGGGTCATCTATTAGCATTGGTCTGCCACTGATTAATACAGAAACAACTATACTTTTACCTTAAAGGATATTGGTAATTATCTAAATATTTTAAATATATTTATACTTATTTTTCATATGCTCCTGTTTTGATTTCTAATCTTGTAGGTTATGATTTGGTTAAATAAACATTATCATGCATATCATATAAGCAACCTGTCCTGTCTTCACCTTAACAATATTTGCAGTTAATATCACCCATATATTCAGCATATGGATTTTCTGCTAATACATTGATGACTATTGTGTTTGCTGATGTGAATTAATCCTTCATTGTATTTAATTGGTTTCTAAAAGTATTTCTGTCTGCAAGAATGGCATTCAAATCGGATGGATCTGTGTATTTTGGATGATGAATTTCTGCATCTTAGAATCTTGTTTTTATGGCATCTAAGATTGATGAAGCTTTTGATTGAACCTTCAAATCCCCAGTCCAATAATCATTACCATTATACCCTTACCATCTGATTGTCCATCCTCCATTTTAAGCTCCAATATTGTCATAATCTGAAAATAATTTATATTCTCCATTTCCAATTGGTACATATCTATCACCCAATAAAATAACATGTTTAATTGTATTTTTGTTAGCTGGAAGTGCATTTGCATCATTTTTCAACAATACTAATGATTCAAGAGCAGCTTATAAAGCATCTTGATATTCTTATTCTTTATCCTTCACTATTCCTATTTTCTTATTTTCTTTTAAATCTTATTCGTTGGGAGTTGATTAAATTAATCCCATTTTATTTTTGATTGTTAATATTCTCTTAACTGCATCGTCTAATCTTGCTACATCTATTTTTGGTTTTTGTGGATCATTTTCATTCACTAAACTAGTAATCATAGCCTGGTAGTCTTCAACTTTGTCAGAAATCATTTACATATCAACTCCTACATTAAAGGATTCAGCATATGCCTAATTCAATGGCATTTTTTAAGAATTTCTTGGTAAATCTACCTAAGCTGTCTTGATAACTGAATTATAATCACTAATAACAAATCCTTCGAATCCTAATCCACCATCTTCTGTTGCTGCTTTCAATTTCTCATTAACAAATGGATGAACACTCATAGCCACACCATTGATTGCATCATAACTGACCATTACATTACCTGTCTATGCCTCAACAGCTCCCTCATACCCTTTGATATTATCCTATACAAAGAGATCCATAGACTCTTCATCTACAATAGAATCACCTTCTTCATATCCATTTATTGTAGCTCCATCTCCTATGAAATGTTTAACTGAGGTTAGAACTCCTAGTATCTAGTCTTCTTGAATATCTTAGGCTACTTCAACGAAAGCTTTGGAGTATTCTTTCACTTTAGTTGTGTCCTCTCCCAAAGTCTCATAGAATCTACCCCATTGTGGATTATGAGATACAGCTACTGTGGGTGTAAATACAAAATTAAATCCACTCTCAATCACGCTATCTCTCATCCATTTAGCTGAATTTCTAAAGTTTTCCACGTTGTTTGAAGCAGCCAGACCAATATTATGAGGAAAGAGTATCTCCCCAACAGAATGTTGATTTCCACGGATAGCATCTGTACCAAGTAATGGTTATATTACAACTGTTTCTGATTCTGTTTCACTAATATCAACTGTGACTGACACTCCTTAGGCTAGTGCCAAGTCTGCAACTTTTTTCCATATTACATTGTTTGCCTCCATACAAGTTCCTGATGAGGATATATTGCCCTCATCATCAGGGCATCCATTACCTCCCACTAATACAGATCCAAGATTCCACTCTTTAATTTTATCATATTATGTTTTTCCTTCAGCATCATTCAAATAAATAAAATCAACTTAAGTTGTTTAACCAATCTTTTATGCTAAAGTCATGCTTTTAACTATATCATCGACTGAAGCATTTAATTTCTTGTTCACCCTACCTCCTTTGCACACTACTAAAAATATACACAAATAAAATACGAATTTCATTTATATTAAGATATTTTTAATGCAGATTTAATGATTTTTATATTTAAATAATAATTCTTATAGAACTGATTTATGTTTCAAGATTCTAATATTATTACATATGTCATCATAATGATATTTTATTCCATAAAGTCTTTTCATTCAGTGCATAATTAGAACCTATTTTCAAAATTAAATGGAAATCTGTTTATATTTAATTAGAAATAGAGAATAACATCAAAGTAAAATTATTAGTATGCTTAATTCTTTTAAAAATGAATTCATAATATAAAATTTAATTTCTTATTCAACACAATCTTGTTGATAATCTTCATTTTATCAACCAAAATTACTAAATTCATAAAGTTATCAATTAAATTTCTTTATCTAAGCTTGTATTTTTTAATGAAATCATCCTCTGGTAGTTGCTTTATGTGTTTATAGAATTGAATTTTTTCCATTATTCATTGACTACGAAATTCAAAGTTTTAGTATATTAGAACTCATTCATAATTTAAAGAAGAATCATAAAGCCTACTTCATAGAGATTTCAAATATAGAAATAAATTAATTTAATAATAAAAGTTCTCACAATTATGTAACTAATTTGATTATATTTAATTAGGTAAATAAAATAATTATACAGATATATGCACAATCAATATTCTAAATAATTTTAATAATCCTGTCTAAGCTTTAAATAATCCTCATATTCAATTTATGTTTGAATCAATTAATTTTAATTTTTAATATAATTTTCTTATTCATTAAATTAATAATCAATTATGAATGGATTGTAGTAATTTTATTTATCATACATAAAATTATGCAAATTGCTATCCATTAATTGGTCTATGATAAATAGAAAGTGTATATACTAGATTATAGAGTATTATTTAATAGCAATTTCTTTTTTCTGCCTGCTCTACTTCTTTGAGACCTTGGCAATCTTTTTCCATTGTCTCCTCTTAATGCATAAGGGTTGAATTTCTAATGATGACTTCTGCATTGACTAGGTGTTCGAGTGCCTATTAATTCACTCATTTATTTAAATATTTTCGAAGTCTTTTTCATCATAGATGAGTTCATAATATTTTCATATTGTGACAAGAAATTAACATAAGTCGTATGTTCGATGGCAGACCAATGTCCTGTATTAATATTCTCCAATTTTTATTTTTTGGTTAATTTGATTGATTTAATGTGTTATTTAGAGTTACTCATATGTCCCTCTGTTGCTAAATGAGATTATAATTTAGGAAGAAGAGCTCCCTATGAAATATCCACAATTTAATATTAAGGTTGTATGATTTATTAATGGCTAATAAGATGAATATAAAATGTTTACATCTCCTCTTTTTATCCGATGGGTTCTTCAACCTGATTTTTAGTTTTTGGCAATAATTCCTTCGGCTATTTGTTTCTATTTTTTATGAAATACTTACTTGATCTTTCTATTATTGTTCTTCCTATAAAGATCCTCGTTGAATTCAGAATCATAATTCATAGGTGATGATGGAGTGTAATGATATTGAGGTTACATGGGAAAATCATATGCATTCTAATATAATGAGTATTCTATTATATTTATTGGTTATCAATATACATTCATAGAATTATTGATAATCAACAACGGATAATCCTGGATGAATCATTCACAATATTTATTATTCTCTTCAATTATAAATGTTATTTTTTTAATCATGAGTAATTCCAAATTGTACACACCAAATGATCTAATTGAATTTGAAAATCACAAGCGTTATTCATCAGTTGGAAAGAGTAAATCTAAATAACTTATGTATGTCTAGTGCTAGATTCGATGAAACAGACTGCACCTGCTTATGGTTTTGGATCATCCACTAGATATTAAGCATAATCCATTTACCGAGATAAAAAATTACTTCATAAAGGAAAAAGCAGTCCAGGACCCTGTTATAATTCTTCCAATTATATTAAAGAGTTATTAGCTCGAAATGCAACTGTCAAAATAGGAACCGCTAAAAGAAACTTTCTTAATTAGACATAGTATGATTATTATACAAGACAAGATAGTGATGTAATTATTTACATACTATGCTGTGTAGTTCGAACCTCATAAGGCTAATGACTTTAGGAAAATGAACTCAACAATTGTAAAGATAGGTCTTGCCTAACGTTTCAAAACTGATTATAAAAACTAAATCCCTGGTCCTGATCAATATGATAATCTCATTAAAAAAACAGGACCTCAATATTCAGTAGTTCCAAAAAGACCTATTTCTAAATCATTCTAAGGTTCGACACCTGATTTAATTGGTCCAGGAGCTTATGACGTAAACAAATCATTGGATATAACTCATGAAAGCTATCCTAGTATTGGATTCACAAAAGGGGAAAAGATGAAAGCTATCAAGAGTGTTGAAAGAAATTAAACTTATTACACTAAGTATTCTGTAAAATCTAAGAATTAGGGGATCGATTGGAGTACAAATCAAGTCTAATTGTGTTACTAAGCCATGTTTTTCTATTGGCAAAGAAAGTAGAGACATTAAACCAGGCATTTTCAAAAGAGATATGGAAGGAGTTTCTACAAAAATAAAAATATCAATGCCTAAGTTTTGAGTACTCTTTAATTTAGATCAATATTAATATTAATATTCATATAACTTGATTATTTTGATAATTTGACTATTATCTTAGATCTGTTTTCATCAACTACTCTCAATCAAGAAATACATCCAAATAAATTATTAAAATGTTGAATGATGAATTCTTAGATTGTTAAATTTTAGTAAATCAATATATTAACAATTGAAAATTAAATTATAGATTATCAATATCTGAATTTGATTCAAAGTTATTCTAATTATAAATTTTCATAATTTAAAATTTGAATATTTAATTAAACATTATATGATTAATATCAAAGGACTGGATATGATGGAACCCAATGAATACCACATTGTCCTTCTTTGGCAGCGATAAGAGCTAATCTCATGTAACCCTTTTCTCCCCAACTGGCTCCCCAAGAGTTCTTGATAGTGTAAGAATCTTTGGCATAACCAACAGCCAAAACACCGTGGTTCAAGTCGTCAATAGTTTTGGCAGTGCAAGTTCTGGAATAGATACCACTGCTGTAAAGTTGGAATAAGATTCCATCGGCTTTGATAGCGACACTAAATAATATAGAAAATTATATTACGAGACTGGAGTTTTGGCGATGGCCTCATGAAGAGCGTCAGAGCTCAATGGTTCAACATCAACAAATGCATCAATGAAGTACTTCTTTTTGAATTCTGATGGGCATGGTTAATCGACTCCCTTGTAAGGATATTCTTCTTCAGTGGTAACACCATAATTAAGAGTGTAATCAAAGGCATCATCCATCCAACCACCATTGCATCCTTCGCTTTCATATCCAAGTTTGGCTGTGGCGCAATCAACAAATTCTTATTCAGAAATGTTAACCTTATTCTTTTTGTGATGATGGAAACCAGCTTCAAGGGCAGCAGCAGCAGAGAAGGCCCAGCAAGAACCACAACTACCTTGATTTTTGACTGTCAATCCATCTTTCCAATCAACTGTATCTGGGAATCTTAATCCAGATACGCTCTTGATATTCTTTCTTTCTGGAGCTCTGGGTTTAAGTGTCAAGTATGAGGCTTGGAATTCTTCAGGGGTAAGGTCTGCAAATTAGTTCATTCCCAAAGTGAAGGTTTCTTATCCAAGTTCGAATCTTTAATTGTGTTCCATAACTTGAGCTAAATTTGAAGCAAACACTGAGAATCTATGGATTTCTTCGTAGTCTGAGTATCTTTTTCCATGCTATTATTTCCAAGATGAGAATTATCCTTCAAGTGTAAGACTCTCATCTTTGCCGTTCATGAAATAGGCTGCTGATGTTAACAGTGTTACAGTGAGCAAAGCTAATAATTGCTTTTCCATATGTATATTATTATTTCATTTACTAAAGTAGTTTTGATTAAATACTATTTACGATTACGTCAGAGTTCTTCCACAATTCGAACATTTTTTATTTAATAAATACATATTAAATTCATCATTGTTCACGTAATCAAACCTTTTGGACTAGTAGCCTCTTCAGATAGTCAAAAATATCATGAATTTAGAGCAATACTAATTTTATATAAGAATTTCTCAAATATTCTCATTAATTTATTGATGACGATAGTTTATAAAATAACATCTAATAAATTATAATGAGCCAAGGCAATATATCAAAAAGAGTTCCTTAGGATAACAAACCAGAAACCAAGGATATTAAAGAGAATATCATCCATGAAAGAATTATGTATATGTTTTCAATATAAAATAGTGGTCCCATTTGTAAAGCTCCCGGTTACTTAAAAGATCAATATATTAAACATGGCTACAGAATTAACTTCAAAAACAAGAAGGACGTTATAAAGAGCATGTTTATGTGGCACAATGAATTGGTCAATATTTGGACACATCTGATAGGTGCTATCATCATAGTCTCACTAATATTTTACCTATGGTTAAATTATGATGATCTCTTTCGTCATAGAGCAATCCAGACATTTAATGGTACATGAAACTACCATTTATGTAGAATCATTACACAACATCTATGAGCATGCTTTCACTCTGGAATAATAAATCTAAGAATAATTAGAAAATGGACTTCACAATTTTTAGGATGATATTTAATTGATGCAGATACAATTACATGAAAAGATTGATACTGTCAACAAGTTCTTCAATGAAGTGGCTCATCAATATGATTACGAATTTTCAAAAATTCAAAAAAATATTGCTGAAGCCTTTGATTGGGAAAACTTGAAATGGAATTATAATATCTCAGAAATCATTTAAGATTATAAGCAGAAAGCCACAGAAATTGTTGAATCCAAAGATTTTGATTGGATTGATTTATATTTAGAATTTCAGCATCTCACAGGAAGACAAACCATAGATGAAGAGAAATTACATAAAATGATATCCAGATGGCCCTTGATCGCATTTCTAGTGTCTGCCATCATTTGTTTAGGATGTAGTACTACTTACCATCTATTTTATTGTCTCTCAGAAAATGTCAACAAAGTGCTCATTCGATTAGATTATGCTGGTATATGTTTTCTTGTTTCAGGTTCGACATTTGCTCCATTATTTTATGGATTCTAATGCAATCTAAAATATGCAATCATATATGCCAGTTTATAAGGCTTTTTTGCTATCATTCTCTTTAGTTTTTGTCTATTTGATTTTTTCTACACTTAAGAATGGAGATCCTTAAAAAACAAATTATTTGCAGGACTTGGATTTACAAGTGCCATCCCACTCATTCATTTTGCAATCGGTGATACTTGTTTAGAAGGATATAGTTTTTAATCATAATTACCTTATTATGCTGCTATGGCCATCTCATATTTGTATCGAATTTATTTATATCTAGATCTGGATTGTATATCTATAATATTAGATTTCCAGAGAAGTAAATCCCAGGGAAATTCGATAATTGTGGACAGAGTCATCAAATTTGGCATATTAGTGTAGTGATTGCAATCTTATTCACTTATGTTGGGTCTTTGAATGCCTATTATTAGAGATTGGATATGCCTTGCAAAGCATGATTATTTATAGATATATGCTTATATATTAGATAATCAATTTTGATCCCTTATTGGTTTCGATATAAACAAATAATGGGTTTTTAGTAATATCTTGCTTGGAAGTAAGAGACTTATTCCAAAAATAAATAGTTTCATTAAAGAAGAATTGGCAAATGAAGATTTTAATTAATTTTGTCAATTTCAGCATGAAAATATCCTGATTATTTTAGATCTTCCTTTATTTCAATTAATAATTTAGAGAGATTCTCATACTTCATATTTCTACATTCATGATGAAAGTCAAACCAAACATATTTAGATTTTACTGTTTTAACACTGCTCATCATACTTGTAAAATATTCTCCTAACATTTTTTATGTGCCCTTTTTATCAATTAAATTAAGAATTATTTATAATTGTTATAGTTACCTTTTATGCTCTGATCTAAATCTCTTTTATTTAACTACTCCTATGATTGATGTTTTGGGTACCCAATTCAATGTTTGTTATTATTACCAATTAAATGACATAGATCCTCTAGTCTAAACAAACGAATATATATCTCTAGACTCTGATCTATTGAGTATCAATATTTATTCATTTTCTGCAAAATTAGTGCAATTCCCATCTTAATCACACCCTCTTTACATAAATCTTCTTCCTGAACTGAGAGTCTCTCTTCTGCTCATCATATTTAGAAAGCAATCAGACTATTGATTGAGTTTGCAATATCTAATCAAAACACATCCTCTTATGTATATGGTTTACCAATATTGTAAGGCTGGTAGATTTGTACTTTAAAATTGATTCAAAAATTTGATATGTTCCCAATTGTATGCAAATCTAGGATTTGGAATCTTATAATAGTAGAGTCCTTCACTTGTCTTTTGTTAAGTACCAAATTGAGAGTAATTACCCATTACCTTATCAAAGAGATTAGACAAATCATACTCATAACTAAAATATAATGTTCTTGTTGAAGACACACACTTTAGCATTTAGAAATAAGACTAATCATCTGCATGAATACTACAATACATAGGTTAATAGAATTACTCATTTAATCTTCCATTCGGAACCAAAGGTAAGAAACTTATTTATTCAACTTATATTATTGTCCTTTGCAATAGTTATCTTATCATGTTGCCTTCTGTAACCAATAACAGATAAGAACAATTCTTTAGTTTAATTAATCCATGATTTGCAATGAATCCTATAGATATATTGGATTTCAATTCTTAAATAAATTTTATTTCTATTTTAGTTTCGCTACCTATATTAGGTAACTTGAAGTAGAGTAGTTTACATATGAATCTATTCTTGTAAATCAATTAAAAATATTTTGATTCTATCTTGATAGCTCTCCAAAAATCGCTTCATGAGCATCAATTGCTTAGCATCCACCATTTGTATTAATTTATTAAGAAATAAATAATAATTTATACAATCATCTTTATTTTAAATATCTCCATTTATATATTAACTAATAATAGATAATCAAAATTATAATTAGATGAGTTTGACTAAAATTATTAATACGAGATTTATATTCGTTGAAATATCATTTGATTATAAATAATTTAAGATTAATTGCACAGATATAAAGATTGTTACTGATCTATGGATTCAAACTTACATGCTATATAAGATGAGGAAGACTTTGAAACCCTTCACAATAAGTACAGAGAACTCGTTACTTTTTCTCCAAAAACCAAAAGCTAGATAAATTAGAACAAAAATTTAAAGACCTTGAAATTAGTTCCATTTCAACTAATTTCTGAATCAAACATGTCTGATCAGGGTAATAAATCAACTAATCACACTTCCTCATTATAACCAATTTAAGTAGTTCAATCTCTTAATATCCTATAAAATGAGCAGCCTTCCAATAGAAGAACCTGTCCTCTGATTGAACAATCAACCAAGAGTCTCTCACCTACGAAAAGCTCTTGTGAGTTAGCTTCCGATTACACTTTTAAATTATATGAGGGTTATAAGAAGGTGCGATTTCGAATTAATGAAAAAATTGAATGACTATCATTTACTATTAACATACCCATATTTACTAAAATGAATAATAAGCAGAGGATCTTAACGATATTTATAATATTCATATTCAAAATCGTTATAATGACTATTTCCTATACAAATGAGGGTCCGTTTTTGTATTTTGTGTTTGCCCTAAGTAGACGTCTCTTTCGATTGGCCTATTGCTAGCATACTTCTGATCAAGAATATTCTGAGAATTATTCATAACCTAAATAATATTAAATATAATAACTGGCAAAACTTTTACTGGCTGCTATTTAAAAGGATTCATGCTCTTCTGATGCTCGTTTTGCCTAATAGTTCGATCTGTATCTTAAGTAGTATAATCCTTAATGATATTCATGCTCTATCTTTGAGATTTTTACTTTTATTAATCATTTAATGAGCCCTTAGTAATATGAGAATATTGTTATTGTTTTAATTCATCGTTTTCCAAAATTAATCTCTAAAGATATTATGATTAATCTTCCATCTTCCTCTTCATTGTCTCATAACAATTCTCATCCTCTAATTCTGATGGTAATTTCATCTAAGGATTACTTTTCAATAATTTTAGTCTAAATCTATTGTCTTTTTCCTTTCTTACCAAATCATTAAATTTGATTGTTAAAGTATTCAACTATTATGATAAATCCATGATTGTATTCTCATATTTATTTTGTAATTCCTATTCTTTATCTGCAAAATTCATTTACAAACTTCGAGTAATTTCCTCAATTTCCTACTATAACTAATAAACTTAATTTTTAAATTTGATGGAATCTTCCGAATTCTTTCTATTCTCCTCATCTAAACCCTAGACTTGAATTCTCATCTTCTTTATTAACTAATCTTAATCAATCTTCTGTTTTGTCACCTCTGCCAAATCATTCATGGTTTTCTTTCTTTACTCATCTTACTCTAAAATTCAATAAGCAATAATACTTATGAAAGCTTCCTATGTTTCATTCAAATTAGAAGCCAAATCTTCATTTTGAATACCCATATCATACATCTATTTCTTCAAAACATCTATTTACCTAAGAATTATGATATATGTTACAATTCATAGTTTTCTGTTATTGATAACAATTTTTGATTTAAGGCTTCATAATCATTATCTCTCTCTTTAAGTAGATTTTCTAATATCATCATTTTAGATCCATTTTATTCACAAACATCTATCAATTCCTCTATTCTTTTATTCAATTTCTCCATATCATTTAATTATTACTCACTCAACAATTCAAAGTGTTTAGCTTTTTCTTACTATTTCTTTAAATTCTTCATTAATTATTCAGAGTGATCCTACTCATATTTAATAGTTTATTAATATTAAGTGATGCATTATTCAATCTATGCTTGAACTTCTAATGAATATTATATTTTCATATCTTCTATCTTTTATTCACTTGTCTACTCTAAATTAGCATATCTCTATTCCGATAATTGTAACTAAATCAAATTAAAAACGTACTTAAGTTTAATTATTCTTCAATTGATTTTCCAAAGTGTCATTATCTTTCACAACAATATCTAATTTCATTTCAAGATCCTTAACCTTATCATTCTTATCTTTCATTTCTTAACTCAATTCATCTCTTTATTCTTCCAATATCTTCACTTACTTACAAATTTCATCTAATCTTAAACCCATCTATTTCAATGCCTACTCCTTAAGATGAATATTTTTAGCCATCTTAACACATTCCGTCTCTTTCTAACTATATTGACTATCAAAATCTTCTTACATTCTTATAAATATGAATATCTTACTTATTGATTAATGCTTATAATTGATTCATCTATTCTTGTAAGCTTTAATTCGAGAATTTTAATGTAGATATCATTTAATCTTTTATTTCTATTTCCTTCTTATTCTCCTAAATGATATTCCTTTCTTTCTCCTACCAAATTAATAAATTATTATTTAATTCATTTTGTTTCGTCTCCAATTCCATCTTGTATTATTCTAATTCTTTAATCAATTCATTTTCTATTTCTACTCTTTGTCCCTATAATTATTCTTAATGCTTTAGTTTGATCTCTTCAATTTACTATTTATTCTTGTTACTCAAATTTCTTAATTCCAGTTCATAGAAATCTTTTAGTTTATGAGATTCCCTATCAAATTCGATTTATCTATCTTCCATTGTCCCTTATAATATTCTTTATGTTTAATTTAATTATTCATTAACGTCATGCAATTATTTATTATCTGCCACCATTATATCTAATCTAACTTCTAAATCATTTATTCTCTTCTCTTAAGCTAATATAGTTTAACTCATCATTTCTATTCTGTGGATTTTAGATGCCAAATCTGCTTTCACATTTTCATATTCAATCAAAGTTGAATCTCTAACTTTGAGTTCAATTTAAAACTCCATCAACTTCTGTTGTTACTCCTAAATTAAAGTTTGCAATTCTGACTTTTCAAATTGTAACTTATCAATTCTATTATCAACTTAATGTATTTCACTTTTTCTCATTTCATCAATTTGATTAATTTATTATTGATATTTCCCTGCCCATTCTTTCCTAGTTTTATTGATTTCCTCATCTTTCTCACTCTACAGTCTTTTTATTTAATTTTGCATCTGTTCATTTCTCATTGTCAAAGTTTGATTGATGGCTACAATCTTCTCATTTTCCAACAAGACTATATTCAATTTATCTTCATAATTCTTGGATAAATCCTATAGACTTGCTTAATAGTTTTGTAGATCATTTGTTAATTTTTCATTCTCTTGAAATTAATCATTGAGGAATGTTGTTAGACGCTCATTTTCAATTACAAGCAATGAAACCTTATTCTCTAATTCAAGATTTTTTATCTTCAATATCTTTTAGGCTGCTTCTGTAAAAGACTTCTCAACAATGCTTGAGCCATCATCATTTTCAGTGTTGATTTTTTTGGCTGATTAAGATAACACACACTTATTATCAGAGCCTTGGCTATCTGGATTCCATTTTCTTTTTGAATTGTCAATTAATACTTCTAATCGAATGTCATAGCACTGAAATTATTCTCCTTATGTCCCGATTTACTTTTGTTATCTGATTAAGGTGCTTATTGTAATGTTGCTAGTGATGGAATCGGAACTTTTAACACGTATTTCGGTGTGGAATGTTGAAATTTCTCTTCGCCCTCTTTAAATCCGCTGCTCTGATTTGCTGACTTGAGAGTTGGTTGAATAAAAGGAGGATAAGGGATCATAAATTTGAAATTTTAATTAATATTCTGTTAAGATAACCCAATTATATAAGAATACAGTAAATTCAAATCTCATATTTGTTTCCTATTGAAACAGTTCTAAATTGCTTTTACAATTGAAATTAACACCATATTATTCCAAACATTGACTTAGTGAAGATAATATATAATTTTATTTGTAATAAAAACCCTCATTTATGTAATAAAGATCCAGCTATTGATCTTGATTTATTACAGAGAGAAAATTACAGTTTTATTACTATTTGAAAGGAAAATAGAAGATTGGTAATAACCATTTGGAGATTAATTGTTAAAAAGAACTAAATTATCTCTAGTAATGATGTTGCATTATTTTCTCGACTAGCAAAGTTAAGAATTTTTGTTCATTGTTATTTTGCTGATTACAGAGTTAAGTCGTTCTATTGATGGATAATTTGAAAAATGATTTATATTGTATTATTAACTCATCTAAACTATAACCAATATCCTGATTTACCTTTTCTAAGCTAAGTCTTTCTTGACTTTTAATAAAATAGGAAAAAATTCTCTTTTGACTTAATTGGATTATCTAATTAAATTCAACTTCAAATCTTTTTAAAATGCTTGCTAATGCGATATATTAGAAAGAGAATTCGATAACAATAATTTGTTATGGTAATTATTGTAACTCTATGCTGAGATGAAACTGCATCCATGACGCAAGATACTGGAGTTTGTTATCCCTTCTTTTAAACCAATTATTATAAATTCTGTCTAAAAAATGAAATTACTAAAATCGAAAGTTATCTTTTTTTAGATTTCTTTCTATGAGTGTACTAAAAGTTTTCTTTCCTCGTTCTAAAAGTTTATTATTATTCTCTATATCTCTTATAATACTTCAGAATTTAAATGTTTCTTTTATTTTATTTATTACAATAAACATTGAATCTGAAATTAGTAACAAAAATTTTCTATATTTTATTTAAAAGTTCTTTGAAATGCACATGTGTTTTCATAAATTTTGTAAATAAATTAAAAAATGTTATAATAGAATTAGCCAAAATAAGAGATCAATAATACAATAGATGCGCCTATAGGTTTATATCCGAAGAGATAGTTTATTATAGAAGGAGTTTTGGGAAGGGGAAAGAACAGTTAAGTATTCTTAGCAAAGCCTGTTTAGTGGGGTACGTTTTAAAATAAAGTGGCTTTAAAATTTCGATAATCATATAAAGATGAAATGAAATAGTTATACTAAAAAGTAATCGAATATTAGAATAAGTTTGAAACCTAAAATAATTAAAATGATAATCAATCTAATTTTATTAGAATATATGATTAATTTGATTATTCTGAATATTTAGTTACAGTAATGGAAGTAGGATAAAATGATTTAAGTAGTTACTAGAAGAAATATTAAAATATAACATTTTAATAGAAATAATTGTTCTGTAAATAGGTAAAATTTAACATTAATTATTAGATGTTATAATCAATTATATTCTTACATTCATTGAATGTGATTCATAAAGATATTTCACTTGATTGCTATTTAATGATTGGTCTATCAGTTAAATTAGTTAATTTTGGATTTGCAAACAAAAGAACCAATTTTAAAGGATTTGATATCGAGGATGTAATAGTTAATCAAAAATTTAAACCACCTGAAACGTATAATCAAGAATATACTGCAGCAGCTGATGTTTGGTCATTGGCTTGTATTTTTTATGAAATTATGAAAGGATCATCACTATTTTAGGGTATTAAAATTATTCATATTAAATTAGGTAAAAATTTGGAGGAATTAAGGCAGCAGAAAGAAAATTAATCTTATATTTCAGAGAAAATAGATGACTTATAAATAACTGATGAATGGAAATAAACAATGAAAAAAATGCTTTATCAACAACCGAATTTAAGGATTTCTCCAAAGGATGCTATGGAATAATTATCGAAAAAATCTTCAGCTTTTATCATTTAAAAATTTTCATAGCCGAATTTTGTGGCACAATAATAGTATCCAATTGCTTAATAATCTTAAAATTAATTTAGATAATTTAATTAAGATATTTAATAACCCTAATTGTAATCATCAATAGTTATATAAATTAATGCAATGATTACAGCTTTAGATTAGCCGAATTCTATCAACTAATTATTATAATAAAAAGAATAATCAAGAAAATTGTTGGTGTCTTTAAAAGATAAAATCTAATAATTGTAAAATTAATTCGAAAACAATATTACTTCCTTAGAACCAGTGCTTAGTTTTGATAATAACTAATAAAATCAAAAACCTTAACAAAAAGAATTGCCTCCTGCTGTTTAATAGAGTTTAGATGAAATAAAAAAAAGATGTTTAGATATAGAGGAAAAATGTATTTCGAATTCAGAATAGGCAGTACTAAATCAAAATTTACAAACAATAAATAAAGAAATTGAAATTCTTAAAAATAATACCGAAAATTTAGATAGAAGATAAAAAGAATATTAAGAATTATAATAATAAGTCAATCAGTTAAAAGAAGGACAGAAAGCAGTTATGAAGTCAAAGATTTTAGAAGAGGAGTTACAATTATTAAAAAAAGAAAATTAAGCAAAGCGGTAAGCTTTGTCACTTCAGAAAGAGATTGAAACGAGTAATAAAAACATTATCGAATTAGAATAATCTGTATATACCATTAATTACTTATAAGATTAAAAACTAAAATAACAAATACAAATTGATAATTTAAAAAAGGAGATCTCAATATATGCTGCTTTAGAGAATGAGATCAAGATATAAGGAGATGAATTATTAGAGCTAAAATGTTAACAAAAGTAATATAAATTTTTGGAGGTTGAAATTTAGAATAACGTAAAAACTATAGAATCACTCAAAGTTTCTTGTTAACAATTACCATATGTCCAAAAATCATTTGAGGAATAATAGTAGGAAATTGAAAAACTTAAATAGCAGTTGTCCTAATTAGATAATCTGTAAGCGGAAATAAAAAAAAATACAAATTTAATTACATAAATGAAAAATAAAAACTATGGATTGACTTAATTGTAGAAAGATGCTGAAAAATTAAAGAAGGAGATTTCCTCACTAGAAAGTGATTTTTAAAAAACAATAGAGACCGAAAAATAAATAGCAAATCTGTCTGAATAAAAACAGCAATTAAAGGAATAGCAATAACAAAAATTAGAACAAAATAGAAATTAGGAAAAATAAATGTTAGAGTATAAATGAAATAAATAGAAAAGTGAAAAGAGAGAAAATTATTATTTTTGTAATTAATAATAAAATTAATATAAATTTTCAATATTATCTTTAAAAAATGATTGACTTAATTGAATAATATAGAACGGAAGATATTCAGCGGTTGTCATAATTGTTTAGCAAGCCAATAACTTAAAGACTGATGGAAGATTATTATAAGCAGAATGAAAAAGCCATTGAATTTTATTAAGAGCAGAATAGGTTGTATGTAAAAATTGAAGGAATGCAAGAATGTGGAGTGCAGCCAAAGGAGTTGATTGAGTTATAAATGAGGAATGAAGAGTTAGAAAGATAAAATAGAGATTTATACACAGAAGTTTAAGAAACATCTAAGTAATTAAGGCACTTGAAGGAATAGAGTGAATTATAATAATAGTGCATAAAGAATCTAGAGGGGGAGAAAGTGGAATCATAAAATAAGATTTTAAAACTTGAAGACATTCTAGAACAAAAGAATAAAGATATAAGAGAAATAGTTGAGAGTAGAGATAAATTACTTGTAGAAATTGAGCAATTAACAATTGTGAGAAGTTAATTAGAGGAGATGATGTTGAGAGAGAAAATGAAGATCTTAGAATAATTGAATGAAATAAATGAATTGAATGAAAGTGTGTAAAGATAAAAAAGAGTATTAGAACAGGATCAGGATAGATTTAATAAATAATACAAAGATATTTAGACTTAAGGTAAATTTTAAACTTTAGCTCCTTTGGCAACAGAATAATAATTAGCAAAGAATGCATTCTTAGATGATATACCTTAAATGGTAGTCAGGAGGTTGAACAAGTTCCACAATGTAGAAATTTATGCGATTGCTTAAAATTTAAATGGAACTTTAATTGCTACTTGTGGAGGAGATAGAATAATTAGATTATATGATCCATTTAATTTAACTTAGGTTTCATAATATTAGACATCTTCTGATGAAGTTTTTACAAGTGTTGAGTTCTCTCCTTCTTAAGATTGTATTTTGGTATCTTCAACAGATAATTCCTGTCAATTATTTTATCTGTAGCAGTGGAAATAAAAAATGAGAGGTAGTGGACACGTTGATTAAGTTACTTGCTCAACATTTTTGGGTGGAGACAAAGATTCTTGTGTTTCAGGGTCTAAAGACAGATAAATCAAGTTATGGAATATTAATAATTCATTTTGCACAAGAACTCTGTCAACTGGGAGTCAAGTGTTATCAATCATAAGTGAACATAATGTACCTGTTATTATTTCAGGACATAGGGATGGATCTATCAGAGGATATTCATTAAAAAGTGATCCAAAACCAATTTTTTAAGAGAAATCCTTTTTCGATGATTCAGTCACATCTTTATGCATATCGCAAGATAATCATACATTGTTGTGTTGTTCGAAGGAAGGTTACTATATTAAGTCTTATGATTTGAGAATGAACAAATTATTGAAGACTTATGAACATGATAAGTACATGAATAGTCATGATCATAACATGATCACATTTGGACCAGATGAGAAGTATATTATTGCTGGAAATTGTAATGACATTAATTTTATATAACTTAGCTGATAGCAGTCTGATTTCTTGGAATATTAATGGTAGATTTCACAAATAATTAACAAAGGGTTAACATGAAGGAGTTGTTCTAAGTGTGTCATTTCATCCTGTTTCTGGATAAATGTATTCTGCAGATACTCGTGGGAACTTAGTAATTTGGAAATGATAATATATGTTGTTATGTATGTCATTTTAAATATTTAATTATATAGATATATTTATGTCAAATTTTCACTTTCTTATTGATCGTGTCTCCAGCAATCCAGGTTTGTATTTACTTTTAACATTTAACAAATGCTTCGTATTCAATGTAGTCTACTATGATTTAATATTTTTCTCCTTCTATTTCAACGAATGCATTTGGAGATGTATTCTAAATCATATGCACTATCAGACCAATTTATTCAGCTGCCAATTGTTTGAGATTATTAGAAAATTCAACTTTATCATTGTAACTCACTTAATCCTAAGGTTCCTCCTAGAATACATCTGCTCCTGCATCTTTATATTTAGGCACCAATTGTGGTAGATTCACAAGAGGTAAATAGTTTCTAACATTTTTCTTAAACAATCTCTCTAATTTCTCTGCCAACTTAGTAATCCACTTTATTATTTGTAATAATATATACGCTCTATGAACCATTATACAATTTGCAATTATCCCAAATTAATTGGATATCATCCAAACATTCCTCCACTGTTTTGTATGTATTGCTATTTAATTTCCTTTAAACAGTCCCAAGATCCATTGGCTTTTTAACAATAGTAATATAGTCATGTAAATTTAATGCCTTGTAATCTACTGGTTGTCTGAATTCCACACTGTCATTTGAGTCTAGTAGTTATTGAACTATCTGATTTAAGCGCCTTTATTCTTCTTTATTGAGTGGTGTTTGTGTTGTTTTCATCATAAATAATTTAATATATTGTTAAATTTAAGTGGGAAAATAGAAATTGCTTCATAATTTAGAAATAATATTTATATATATAAATTAGAACTCATAAGTTTGGACTTTCTAAGGTTTTTATATTTTTATATGCTTATAGAGCCAATTCTAAGTTGATTTTTTAATTTATCTCCTATGAATACAACATACTTTATTGATTTTCAACTATCACTTTTGCTTAGACTCTTTTTCTATGTAAGTGAATTATTCATAAGATTGTAAGATTGTTTGGATCTATATTCATTTTAATAAAAACTCAATTAGATCATCTTGAAATAGTAAATTAAATTGATAGCAATTCTACATGTTGATTCTCAATCTTAAATCTTGCACACTTTTCTTATCCACATGCTTTAATTGAATAATATTGAGAGTTACTCTCATATGAATTGGAAGTACCTAAATCTTATGTGCTAATTTAATTTCCAAAATCAGCGTCAGATTATCATAATAAAAATCGGTAGTTTATGATTGACACCTTTATTGGAAATGTTAATTTCTGATGCATTCAAAGCATTCAAAGCATTCTCAATACTCTGCTATTGACAATCCACCCATCTCTTATCCATACTAGAAATAAATGAATAGAAATAATTCTATATAACTATTAACATTGTTTATTATAGCCCATAATTTGGAGATCATGCATGGTTTTATCGAGTTGCGAATTAAGTTTAATTTAATTAAAATTTATTCTAATTATTGTAAAGGAGTGTGAACATTATAATAATTATAAGAAAATTTATTATTGTAATGTATTATTACAATTAAAGAATACCAGTTCCGTTACAGAGAATAGAATTCAAACATATTCTTTCAGGTTTGCAAAAGCATTCACAAAGTTAGGATGATATAAATTAGAAGCCTTTAGCAACTAGAAAGTATTGATCAATAAGCATATAAGAAGAAACATAAAAAAACCTGAAGTAAAATTCTTATAGGACTTATAAAGAAATGAGAAACAGGATTAACTAGTATTATAAACGACTGATACTATGTGGGATGATCGAATTTTATAGAAATTGGAGAAATTAAAAAAGCAACCTAATGAATTCTTTGAAAAGGTTCCTAAAGATCCTATTACTTTAATGAATTCATCTAAGATAAACAAATTCTTTGAAATAAGAATATTGGCATAATCAAAAGAAGATGTTTAAAAAGCTTCAAGAGAATCCTAAAGATAATTGAATCAAATATAAGAGGTGGCAGTTAAGGAGTTATTGAATAAGTATCCTCATTAATTCAACTTTACGACATCAGCAGATGCAAGAAAGAAAAAGGAGGTGTTGGACACGAAGGATAAATATATGAAATTATTCTTTGTTAGAAATTGTTCGACTAGTATGAGTAAATCAAAAGTCAATAATAAGCATTTACATAATAGTGATGACTAATAGAAATATATGGATAATATAGAATAAATATAGGAGAGACAGAAACTAAAAAGCAATTTGTCATTTTGCACATGGAACAAATTACAGGAATTGGAATGCCCAGGTTACTGTTCTTTTATAAAACAATTGGCAGTAAAAAATAAGTTGTAGCAAAGTTGTTCTTAATAGAAAATTGAATCTTATAACTTAGTAAATGATTGATGGAATATATGTCAATTGTATTATTTTTGTTAATTTTATAATAAATTTATATTAATGGAAGAGAAGTGTAAATTACATTAGAAAGACATTACCCATATGTATATATATATGTATTAAAGAGACAGTTGCATACATCCGGATTGTTTTAAATATAAACGACTGTGTAATGATTGCAGAGTGAATCACGAAAGCAGACATAAGAAGAATTAAATATATTAAAATAACCAGTTCACAATAACAATATAGGAATGTAAATAATAGGTAGAGAAGAATTTGAATACTGTAAAGGAAGAATTAGAATTAGCAGAAAATAGAGCTGCTAATGCATTAATAACATCAGTCAATAGCAACATTGATGAGATCATCTTAGAAATAGAATCAATAAGACAACAGATTCATAAATTGTTTGACAAATATATCCAAGGTTTGAGGGATAAATTTGAATATAAAGTAAAATAGAGTATTCATGCTTTGTATGATATAATATAAGCGTAATTGACACAGATTAGACAGTTTTAAAATGATATCAATTCAATAGATACCCAAAAGAAAGTAATGTCTACAGATTTGGATTATTAAGTGTAATATCAGAAGAACAGATTAGAATCTCTCATTTATTAAAGAGCAAATCAGAAGTTCTATGGCAGAATAGATGATGATGTGGCCTTACATTTTATTGGAGTGATTCAGAAAGAGTTAGAATAATTAGTTATATACGAAAAAAACAAGTTAAGTTCATAAATTGAGAGTCTTAATCAAATGACCCTAAAAGCATAATAAACTAAATCGAAATCAATCAAGAATTTTCAAAAGTTTTTAAGTTATGCCCCTGAGAAATTAGATGAAATGAGAAATACAATGTAGGGGCCTTAAGAATACTCATTCTATCGATCGTGGTTACATTACTTCGAGCCAGGAACTAAATTCTTGTATTATTTAGATTTGAAACAATAAAATCCTCAGATCACAAAAGTTGAATTGGAAATCAATTTTGTTATCTCTTAAGGAAGTAGGTCTATTTTGGCTTCTGATGGTCAAATTTATTATTTTTCAGGATATGATAATGGATTAAATGATGATGAAAATAAGACGATATATTAGTATGATCATCCATAATTAACATTCATCAAAAAGACAAGAATGTATACTCTAAGAAAGAATTTTTCATTATCTTGTACAGCTGATAAAGATATATTTATTATTGGAGGTTAAAATTATAAAGAGGGGTGCTTGGCAAAATGTGAAAAATATAATATAAATACTAATCAAATTACATTAATTAAGTACAATTTAATAAATCATTTTAAGTCATCTAACAGAATTGTCAACATTACATTCATCATGTACATATAATAATAAATTGATTGTTAAGTTTGGTGGTTTGATTGCCAATACTGAAGGAGAAGACTTAAAAAAATAATGTTCAGGATTATTAGAATTGTATTTTATAGAATAAGATTGTTGGGAGAGAGTTGAAAACACCACCAATCATACCTAATATCCATTGCATACTATTTTATCTACTTCCATATAGATACTTAATTCTAATATGATATATATATTTGGTGGACAAATATTATAAAAATAATCATTTCAAACAGTTAATCAAGGATTTATGATTCAGATTGAGGAAGAAGAAGAATTTGATTAAGATTAAATAAGTATTTTAATGTAGTATTGCTTTAGAATTTTAACCAAAATTATATTATCAACTGTAACATCCCATTCCACAATAAGCACACTTTCTTACACAACCGATTTACTATTCTAACAAAATTATGTGTCTTTTAAAGGATGGGCAAATCGTTAGGTCTTGTTATGAAAAAAATAAATGGAAATCCTTTTGAAAATTTGAGTTATTTATTTTATTATAAATAATAATTAATTTTAGTTGGTATTTCTAAACCTTTTGATGTATGATCTATTACTCATTATCCTAAATTAAATATTGAATTTAAGATTCATAATTCCTCAATCTCCAAGGTATTAAATCTTTTATTTTTTCCATCATTTTCAATGAAATATTGATAATACTTGGTAATTTGAAGGATGCTCAACTGTATTTACCAATTTTTAAAGAGATTTAAAGCAAGAAATAAATAATTGGAACATTCTTAATTTCAAAAGTAGTTAGCTAAAATGGTATTTTAAGATGAATATTATTTTACATTGCAAAATTACATAGATCAATATTAATCGACATAGAAAGAATTAAACTAATAATTTATTTAGTTTGGTTTTAGAACAAGATTGTTATTGATGTAAATCGTAAAGAAATAGAATAATTTATTAGAGAGTATAAAGTGATTTTGGGAAACTAATGGGACTTGAAGTAATGATGAAAGACTTGCTTTTGGAATAAGCTTTGGAAGTTGGAACAAAAATATTATCATTAAACTCAAAATTGGATTATCATTTATTAAAATTACGGAGACTTGTTTAAGTGTCTCTAATATTATTTTTTTTATCGATGTTAATAGTTGATATCCTCAAATAAGAGAGCTTTTAACATTTCAAGAGTGATAATTGGATTCTAATATAAAGTAATTCTGTTTTATTTAAAAACTTTATATTAAATAACATAAATTATAATGTTGCAGATATTCGATATTAGCGGACCAACTAAACCAAAAAATGAAAATGAAAGTCTCTTTCCTTCACTCTCATATAAGGAAAGATTAATGGGATTTGCATTCTGTTCTGTCTTAGGTAAGGAATGTAATTTATAGATAAGGATACTTTATCTAAATATTAAGTTTTGGATCTTTTATAGGAATTTTGGGTGGAAGTCCAAATAAATTTGCACTTACTTATAGTTTAGGAAATATTTTAGCATTGTTTGGGTAATACTGAATTTTATTATTTATAGAACAGCTTTTCTTATTGGATTCAAGAAATAATTTGAAAATATGATAGACAAAGAAAGAAAACTGACATCTATTATCTTTGCTTCTTCCTTAGTAATGATCTTTCTTTCAGTTTATGTGTTTAAATCAAAACTTCTGGTTTTGATATTTTTAGTGGCTGAATTCTGTTCATACACATGGTATGTGGCCAGTTATATTCCATTTGCAAGAGACTGCATCAAAGGTTGTTTAAGAAACATAATAAAAGCATGATTTATCATACATTTAAATTTATTGTAATACTTAATTTCATTATTCTGTAAAATGATGTATAATATATATTTTCTTTGTTGATAAATTATAATATTTCCAATGATTTTAATAAAAGAGGAAATTTATCAAAGATAAGATATCTATTCTCAATATAAAGAATTTACTATGATAAATCTTACACTTGTGTTAATTAATTATTATCAAAATAATCAAACTAGTAGAATGAATTCATAAAATTGAATGTTAGTTTAAAGTCATCTTTTGATTATACTTTCCAAGTCATATAACTTAAGTAATTGTTAATATATTATCGGTAGAATGAAGTAGGATATCAATAATATATTTGTCACTTCTTCTAATATATATACAGAAATAAATTTATTTTACAAAATATCATTAATGTTATTGTCAACTTCCAAGCTATCAACATCAAAACTTCAAAGATCATAACTGTCTAGTCCATAAAGATCAACAGTTAATTATTTGAATTAAGATCTTGATTCACCATCTAGATAAAGAATTAAACTTCTTTCTGATAAATGGAATCACATTTAGAATGGTATAGACAAGGATAAATTGGAGAAGAGGGAAGTCTTGGAGGAAAGAATCAAAATTATTGAAGATGTTCTATCCTCTGAAAAACCAAAGGACGAATAGAGATTCAAAGTTTTGAAGGATTCAGTCCTTAAATTATAAGATTATGCCCATAACCAAAAGGCAGAAAGAGAAGTAATAATACACTTGTAGCCTTTAGGCTTTTGATGATAAGAAGGAGAGAGACTTTAGAACTCTATCAGACAACATAGCTCTATCATTTGATCAGGAAAGGAATATTAGAGGGTAAGGAGAAACTAAATTGCAAAAACAAATTGATGAGAGATTTGCTTAGATCACATTGACAATAACTAGAAATAATCATCAATACGAAGACAGAAGTTAAGCTAAAATTGCAGAAGTACTGTAATAAATTTAATTGGTGAAAAATTAATTGGATCAAGAGAGAAGATCTAGGTATATAAATTAGGTTGTATATCTTTAGAGAAGAATCGTCAGAAAGTTTGGGTGATCAAATTGATTAAGAAATTAACAAGTTCTCAGATCAATTGTTGATTGAGAAGAAAGTTAGAGAGGAAACCTAGGGAAAGATATTCAGAATGATAGAAGATGTGCATGGCAAATTATAATAAGATATCAACTTTGAGAGAAGGGAAAGAGAAAGTACCACTGAAGCATTGCTGAAACTATTGGAAGATGCTTGCATCTAAATTGATAAGAATTTTAGATATTGATCATATGATATCAGTATTAATATAATATTTTATACATTCTAATTGTGTCTCTGGAATTATTATTAGATAATTAAAATGTTTATATTGATAATGACAAATAATCATGCCTACTCTTGTCCAACCTGGAGTTCTAGTTCTGCGATTCTTCTTTAAAGACCAAGTAGTTATTATTGGAGGGCAGTTTTTTCTCCTTTGAGAGCAGTAATTTATTATTATAATCTAGAGTTCTCTGCTTTTTGATGGGCAAAATGTCTACTTTATTAAATTAGTATACCGTTTCATTTCCTCTTCGATTCTCATTAATTCATTAGTTAATGTTTTTTTGACATCTTGGGTTTTCATACTTAAAACAGATTCAAGTGTGTCTTTCTCAGATTTTAATATCTAGACTTCTTTCTTATGGAAGTTCATCTCATCTTAAATGCCTTTTATTGTTTCCTATTATAATATATGGTATCAGTTTCATTACTTCCAAACTCATTAGTTTCCCTTTCAAGGATGCTGGATTTTGAGATCCTGCAAAACTCTATCCAGTCTATCCCATATCATTACCCTTTGAGAGAGTGTTACCAGCTTATTTAAATGCATTGCTCATTTAGAGATGTAAAATTTAATTATTTAAGAAAATTATATAAAATTAGGAAAGAACATTATATTTTTTATATTTGATAAATATATATATGGGTTCAATCTGTTAAATATTATTTCTCTGCTAATTCAATCAATTATTAAGGATCATTAGGGAATGCTTTTTAAGAATCAATAGTCTACAACAATAACAATAATTCCTATTGTTAGCGAGTGCTTAATTCGGATTGTCTTTTATATTCATTAACAAAGTTTTTTATAAACATCTTGGTGCAGTATTTGATTTTAAAATTTTGCCACAACTATTTTTTGTTGAACATCTGATAGTCCAACAAGGAATGATAAGCCTTATAAACTTATGATCCCTAATTGATAAAATTCTTATTTTCAGTGAAATATCTGATTAAAATATTGAAAATTAATTCTTTAAATGTTTCATCAAGTGGTTATTTAGTGTTCATTTCTTCCTATCTTTGAATCAATTCAGTGACAAATTCTAATTTGGCTTCCTAAATTGTATTAAGAAATAATAATACTTATGGATATAATACTTTCAATTAATCTTTGATGATTTTTTCTTCAAGTAATTCCTTAGCAGAAGCTCTCTTTTCTTAATTGAATTCCAACATTTTCCTAATCAAATTTCTTAATTGCTCAGTTTTGATTTTTTGGAATGGAAGTTTTTATCTACTCATTTTTTCAATTTCAGCTTCAAAATCTGGATCACCTTATTGGATTTCCTTTCTCCATGGGAATTGGTTTTCTCCAAAGTAATATAAAATCATGCCCAGACTCCAAATATCACTTTTGTAATAATCAATTTCGGTCGAATCATCAATTCCCAACATTTAAGGACTCATAAAGAACTATAAATAACTAAATTCAATACTTCATTGCCTCCAACAGCCATAGATTGTAATATTTGATTTTCATCTATGATTCTTGATGATCCAAAATCAAAAATCTTATAAATATTATCAGAACTAAATAAAACATTTGAAGGGTTCAAATCTCTGTTTGTTAAAGACAAAGTTTCCATATAATTAAGACAATGTATCAACTGAGCACCTAAATTCAATATATTCACTAATATAATGAATTAAACTTGATACTTTCATCAACATTCTATGATGCTCGCATTAATCTTTAGATCATTATTTACAAAGTTATTTGTACATCATACTCCTTAAAAATGTACATCTTATTGTCTTTCTCTATAATTTTATATGTTCGGGCAATGTTTTTATGATTTACTCTCATCAGCACCTCTCTCTCTCTTTAAGCTGAAATACGGGCTTCCTATTTTAGAGAATATCCAATAACCTCTTAGTGTAGATTATTAATTTTGACAGCACAGGGCTAGGGATTGTCAGATCCATAGTTTATGTACCCCAACAAGTACATATTCCCATCCTGGGTTCTAAGAGTCTTAATTTACTCCCTGGTAATAGCATAACCAGGTTCTAGAACTGTTGCGGGTTTCAATTCTGCCATTTATTTCTTAATTAAAAATGATAATAGAAATTAATATTCATATCTCTATAACTTCATTAATATCTTAATTAATAGAATTATAAGATTTCAGTCAAATATTAAGGCAGCAAATCAGGTTCTTTTGCAAAGTCTTCAAGCCGTAACTCATTGATTTTTTCATCTCTCCACTTCCAATCTGCTCCAAACATTGCTCTCACTCTTGCTAAATCAATTAAAATCCTATATATTTGACCCTAAATCAATTTGAAATTTTAAGAATTGTGTTCAGACATCCTGCCATGAGAATTGTATATGATTTCTAGGATTTAATTATAGATCAGAATGTTGTTATTCGTAGTCTATTCATAAAAGCCCTCCTATCCAAAATCAAACTCTCTCAAATCCAAAGGTTTCAATTAATATAAATATTGACTTGCAAAAAAAAACAAATCACTAATTAATTCTTGTTAAGTTTGCTTATTTTTTTAGATAATCTTGAATTCTATATCAGTTTCAATATTTTTTTTTAAAGTAACATATTCTTCGAACTGGATATATTCTGAAAAATGATTATTGGTGTCCTTTTTCAAGTAATCATATGTTTTTTGATTTAGATCACAAAGATAATTGATATAACTTTTGAATTCAGAGTTTAAACTATAGTACAATAGTTCATTTGCCATATAATTAATTGTATTCATTAACATAGTAGTATTGCTACTGAGTTTATTCAAGAGTATGCAGATGTTTCTAAGTTTGTTCCAATACTGAATTTTATTCCTCTGTTCTTAATTTATTAAATTCTTGCAAACATACGATGCAATATTTTTGTTCTCTTAATTGGGCAGAAGCTTTAATTAATATTTGTCTATCTATTCATTATTTTAACAATCAAAGAAGATATCCTATTTGAATTAATTGTCTTCACATTATATTTCACTATAGATATCTTGATTGCTTTTTAATTGCAAATCCAATATTGATTGAGTTTACCCTGACTTATTTTAAAAAAATTCTTTTTAGTATAGTTCCGACCAAGTCATCCTCTCTTTGGGATCGAATTTAAGCATTTTTTGAACGACTGTTCTAAGGGCTTCCCTTTAGATCAATTGAAAATTTGCCATTTCATACTTTACCACCTCCAAACATCCTTTCACCATCTTATATGGTAACTGTCCAGTTATCAATTAAAATATAATAACCCCTAAACTGTACATATCGGCACTGATAGAATATGGTAACTCTAATATAATTTCAGGAGCTAATATTTATTAATTCTAATTACCCATAGTTTACTCAGTTCCAGCATATGTATTAGTGAGTTCCTCATTAGTTAATTACTTAGCCAAACCAAAATCCAGCAATTTGTATTATGCATTGTAAAAGACGCTTAGATCATTATTTTAAATTAATCTCTACTCCTCTTCTGTAGTTAATTTCACTCCTAAGTTAGCCAATTTGATATCTCTGTGTATGATCTTATTCTTATGTAAAGAATGCAACCCATTTACCAATTAGCGAAATATGATGATTACTAAATCTTCAGGTATAGTTCTTTTAAACCATTTTATCAACATGCTTTAAGCATCAATGCAGCAATACTGAAATATAATAAAGTTTTTCAGATACCTCTAAAACAAGAAGTAATGTTTATTGATATTGAGCAGCCTCAATCAACTAAACTATATTATTATTCTAATTGGTCGAAAGCAAAACTATTTCGTTTTTCATGTAGGGGATGATCTCATTTTAAATCCTTTCTAAATCAACAATCTATAGAAAAGTATTGCTATTACTTTGATTGCCACAAATTCATTGTTTTTTGTATTGCATTTAAACACTTTTGAGAATGTTCCTGTTCCTATTAATTAAGGATTTGTGTATTTATCTTTGAATGCATTTTTAATGGAATCGAATTCTAACATTTTCTATCTTATTAATAATATCTTCTAATTCTACAATTTATAATGATAAAAATGAGATAATAATATCACAATTTATTTGCTGATTGTTTAAACTAGGTTTCAATTTGATATATATTTAAATCAAATAAATATGATGAATTCTTATAGGTTTATGAAGGTAAATATTAAGGCTGAATTTCATTATAATATTACATTATGATAAGTTCTCTCTCTTTTATAAATCAGAAAGGGGAGATCCTGATCTATAGAGTTTATAAGGATGATATCAGCAGAAGTGAAATCACTTAATTTTGTGCCAAAATGATAGCTACAAAAGAAAATAAAGAATCTCCGATAATCAACATTGATTGTATTTATGTTCTTCAATATGAATAGAAACATCTTTTATTCACATTTCAATAAAAGATATCATAATTTTAGCCACTACTAAGACTGATGTAAATGTAGCTATGGTTCTTGAATTTTTATATCAATTGGTATTCATTGTTGTATGAGTGTAAGTCCAAAATTTGTAAATCGTACTTCTAAGGCATTCTAGATGAAAACTGCATAAAAAAGAATTTTGTCCTAATATATGAGATTCTCGACGAAGTACTTGATTATGGGATACCACAAATAGCAGATCCAAATATATTATAAAAGGTTAGTATCCATCTTATGGTGTAGTTTATTTAAGAAGGAGGGATCCAATAAGAGACATCCATGAACATAGAGAGATTGAGATAATTAACAGTCACGATTACTGGTGCTGTATCATGGAGACCAACTGGACTGCATTATGAAAAGAATGAATTGTATCTTGATATAATAGAATCTGTGAATCTATTGATTTCAGCTAAAGATACTGTTTTAAGGGCAGAAGTAGTGGGATCAATTGAACTTAAAAGTAAGCTTACAGGCATGCCTGAATGTTAAATTGGAATGAACGATAAATTATTAATGGGAAAGCAAGCGAGAACGACTAAATAAAATGGCGGAATTGCAATTGATGATATGAAATTTCATCCATGTGTGGGATTACCAAAATTTGAGAAGGATAGGACAATTACATTTATTCCACCTGATGGTCATTTCTAGTTGATGTCTTATAGAATCTCGGAGAACATTAATATTCCATTTAAAGTCAATGTGATCTATAGTGATATTAGCGAGAATAAGTTGGAAATACGACTGAAGGTAAAACTAATTATGAAGATAGATTAAATCAATATATGATAAAAATGTCTATGGTACAAATATTGCAGTAAAAGTGCCAGTGCCTAAAAACACTGTGAATGTGATATCTGCAACAGCATTAGGAAAGGCAAAGCATGAAATAGAGGAGTAAAGTGTAATTTGGAGAATCAAGAAATTGTAAGGAGATGTTGAAACATCGTTAAGGTATAACATATTTACGATGACTTATTAGGTGTGATATTAGTTTGGGTGCTACAAATAAAGAGTAGACATGGAGTAAACCACCTTTGAAAATGGAATTCTAGATTCCTATGTTCACATCTAGTGGATTGAGAGTGAGATTCCTGAAGGTAATGGAAAAAGGGGCATATAAAACAAATAAATGGATTAGATATTTGACAAGGGGAGGAGAATATTTGCATAGATTATGAAGATTAGAATAATATTAATTAATCACATTTAATCAATAATTTGAATAGTCGTTTTTATTATTTAAAATAAATGAGAACAGGAATCTTGGTTTGTTTAGTATTGAGTGTATTGAGTGTAGAACTCAATATGGAAAGACACTAAGAAGAAGTGATGAGTAAATTGAGAGAATCTAAATGGGCTTCTTTTATTTTGGAGTTTGCAGAAGTAGAATTGGGGAGTGGAGGTGCTTTGACAGAATTGGTTGAAGCTATCAATTAATTGATTGACTAATTAGAAGAAGAATTAGATGATATTCAACAAGCTTATTCTAGAAGAACAGATGAACACAATAGAGATGTAACAAGATATGAATAAGAAATTTAAGATGCTGATAGAGGTTATCATTTCTAATAATATTAGACATTTTCAATGGTGAAGATTTCATCGATAATGTTCTCATCCCCTAAAAGCAAAGATTCCAAGATGCTTTGGCTTAATTGAAAACCAATATTGAAGAAAATAGAAGAATACTTGATTAAGAAACAGTCAATAGAAAGAAATAGCACGAATAATTCTTATCAAACATTGCTGAAATCAATGAAGCCATTGGTGCTGTTGATGAATCCTTAGGACTTTTATCTTAGATTACTAACCCATCTCTTGTGTAATTCAAGAGAGTTTAATCGAACTTGGGAAGAATCTAAACATCTTTCTAAAATCACTCTTCATTTGCTCCAATCATTAAAGCTTTACTTGAGTTGGCAACTGAATAAAACTTTGCTGATCAAGGTTCTGTCTAATAATTGGTCAAGATTTTCAATGAACTAAGAGTTCAATTTGTTGACACTTTAAATCAAGAAACTGCAGATGAAAGTGCTGCTGAAACCAAATTCAGTGAAAGAGTAGCTTAATTGGAAAAAGAATTCGCTGAGTTCTAAAGAGCAGTTCTTATCAAAAATTCTGAAATCGCTGCAAATGAATGTAACCTATTTGTTAAATTCTAGAAAAATTAGGAGAAACCATCGTTTATGTTGGATAAAGAAAAGATGACAGAGCTACTTTGTAAGCTTAATTACAAGCTGAAAATGATAACTATGCTGCAGAAACTGATCTCTACAATAGAACAGTTGCTGAATACAATAAAGAAATTGAAATCAGTAAGTAAGCACTCGGCTTATTAACATAACCAAGCTTTGAATAATACGTTAAATCAAAAGTCGGAATTTGATCTAAATAAGATTCCAAAATCAATATATCTATATATATAATCTAATAGTCATAACCTCCCTCATTATTTAAATTAAGCCTTTACTTCTTTTTCCAATTTGTTCCACTAAAGTCTAGGGATGCTCTGAAAATCTTCATTCATTCTTTAATAATTTTTAATCTAATCTAAAATAGTACAATATTTCAATAAAGGGATTAATTACCCATTACTCTCAGTGCAAAATGATGAATAAGTAATAAATTAATAGGATAAATGATATTAGGAGTATAATTAATTTTGTTAAATACTATTATTTATAATAGATTTAAAAAGAATTACTTTCATGACTTCTATTTTATTTCTAAATTAATTTTTTCTTCTTAACTTAGGTTTTCAAGCTTAAATTTATTATTAATTCTCTCTCTAATTTCTTAACATATGCATATGTTCAAACATGTTTACTATAATTTTATTCGAATATTTTTCATGACAGGTTTTGGACTTTCTTTTTAATAGCTTATAAATATTAATTGACTAGAAAATAATCATTATGTCTTCAATGAATTGCAGTTCAGAAAATAATCATATTTTTGAGATGTTTTATAAATTTTTGTTTTAGTATTAACAAACTAATTATGATTAAATTAATGGAATTTCAGAGTATTCTATTTATAATGTGAGAAAAGCATTGCTCATCATCATAAGGATACTCGAATAGAATATTTAAATACATCTATTCGCAAGGTGCAAATGTTAATAGGTATGATAGAAAAATATTAAATTTAAAGATGTTTAATTTTTATTGAGTTATAATTATTTATAGATAAAATAAGTAATTAATAAACATCAGCACACGTATTTGTATATTTTTTTGCTTATGTTCTATTTATGCTTTTTTCCAAAAAGTTAATAATCTCTTTGTCTCTGGAATTATTCTATATAATTAATCTCGTTTATTTCAAGTACTGAAAAGTCATCGATTTTGAATAATTAGACCCCTTTTTATTTATAGTTTTTTTATTATTCAAAGTTTTCTTCTGATTGGACATTGTTTTTTTTTACCAATTCGTTTTAGGTATTTTAATAAAAAGTAGGATTCCATTACTAATCAGAGATATCAAAATGATATAGAGCTTTCTTTGATTTACTTTCCTCATTTAAAAATTCTTTTTGAGTTCTCTTGTTCAACAATGAATCACATTATTCAACCTCATCATCATATTATTGTTCCCCATAAAAGTCATCATTTTGTTGATTTTATTGCTTTCTAGTTGTTGCTCTTATGTATACTCTTTGATTAATCATTTTAATTTCTAATTAAATAAATAAATAGCTTGTTTAATTAATTTGCTTATAAAAAAAAAAATATTCTACAACTAGAAATATAACAGATAATTCTATTTATTTAATATAATATCTCTATATGATATTTCACTTCAAATCTTAATCCCTAAACTTCCTAAATAATTCTTCCCATAGTTTTTAGGGTTCTCTTTATAATTATCTTAAAATTATAAAATATGTGGCTCTGCCAAATCTTCATCTCCCATAATGCCCTCAGGTGAAGAAACTACTGGATCACACAATATAAATTCAGCACCATCAAAGTTACCTTAAATATTAGAGACCATCAACATTTTCTGAGTGGCCAAATATGTGAAAAGTGAAAAAGCATTAAAATAACTAGTAACTTTCAGATCCTTATCCATAGACTCGCCTTCTCCATTGAACTTTATGAAGGTTCCTTTTATCAGTCTTTCTGCAATATAGTAGTCTATATAATGTGAATAAAATTTTAATTACTTCCTTCTGTTTGCAATAAAAAGGGTTCCTTGTATGCAAATCTGCAAGGAGGTTTCTCAGAAGAAGCCTTTTGAATCTTATCTTGGAAATGCTCAGCTAAAACCTTGGCTATTAGGGAACTTTGAGCAACGTAAAGTGCCTTTTCAAGAGTCACTATTCTCTCGAAGCCAGTCAATTCTTTAACTAAGAAAATCTAATGAGTATAACGATCTCCATCACTACTCATGACCTACATCAGAAATCCTTTTCTTTTTGTACCATCACCGTTCTAAGTTAATTAAATTAATTTTTACAATTCCTAAACTTCTTTTGATTTACCAAGTTCCAAGTGGTTCTCTAACTACAAATTATGATATATTAGGTTCCTAAGACTTAGTTAAACTCTCTATTGCCTTATTTGTATCCACCCTAATTAATTCAACTTGTGCAGTCCAATCATTAGTCATTATATTCTCATTCTTTAAAAATTCAAAAGGATTTGACATATTTCTAAAAACAGCCTCTGTGGGTGAAATTATTTTACCATCTCCTACCTTTCTAAGTGCATTCTCTTTAATTCTTTTTGCTAATTAGACTCTTTTGTTTTCTTCAACTCTTAGCTTTTCCTTCTCTTTGTCTAGTTAATTAAATAGCTTTTAGATTTCCTAGTTTGCCTTCTACATGCTTGAATTGTATGTTTCATTTAAATTACTTAATTCTTTTTCCAATTTCATAATTTTAGCTACTTTTTATGAAATCTCATCTTATAATTGATCTCTTGTTCTTCTGAGTTCTTCTCTTTATTTCTTCATATCGCCTTCCAACTAAAGAATTCTATCCTATTTTTCCTCTTCAGATTTATTCATCTTGGTTAATTAAGCGTCCTTTGAGTTTTTAATTTCTTTTATAACTTGATCTTTTCTTTCTATTTCTTATTGTTATTCTTTTTATTCTTCTCTTAATTTATTAACAGTTTTTACTTAAAAACTTAACTCTGCTTCTACTTCACCTAGTTTCCTTTGAATCTCCATATATCTAGAAGTTTGATCAGAAATATCCTTCTTTTATTGAGATATTATATCTTTGTATTATTGACACTTTTCTTCTGATCTTCTTAATTCTTCCTTCAAATTTTCTATCTCTTGCTCTGAGTAACTTCGTGCTTGATTCAATTCTTCATTCTTCTATTATAGTTTATTTTTGAATTCTTAACATTGCATCTAAAATTAAACTGCCCTTTCTTTATCTTTTTTTCTTTCAAATTATTCTTCTTAGTATAATCTTTTGAGATTTTCGGAATCCCTTCTAATTTCATTTATTTAACTATCATTGACAATAGTAGATTTCTATCTTCCCATTTCATTTTCTCTTTTAAATTATTCTTCATTGAAATTCTTCTCTACTTCAATTGCTTTTATTTGATATTTCAAATCTTCTATTTGATTGTCTTTTTACAAAATTTCATTTTTCAAATTGTTATTAATATTCATCATATCTTTATATTTTTAAATTATTTCTGCTCTCTATTCTTCCTCTTATTTCACTTTGTCATCACACCATTTTTTAATAGATAATTATTCATTCTTTAGTTCTTTAATTTCTTAAAGTTTATCCTCTAATTCATTCTGATCCAATTTGGCTTTGTTTTCTTATTTAAAAATTTCTTCTTTTAATTTTTTTATATCATTTTCTAACTTTTCTACCTTTCCTTCCTTATTCTATTGCTGTCCCATTACTTGTTAAGCTGCTTAAAAAAATTATGCTCCTCCTGTAGATCCTCCCTAAACCACCTTCTTGATTAAATCTGATGTCAAATACAACTCAATTTCATTCTGATCCTTGTTTTAAAATAGTCTATTGTTTTACATATAAATTCTTACTTTGATACTCTATCGTCTTCATGCACTACTAAACTTTTGGATTTAGAATAAAATACAAACTCATCTTGATTATACCCTTTTAAAGATTCTGAAATATGTTTATATACAAATTAAATTACCTGCAACTTTTTTTTTCGCTTTTAAATAAAATAAATCAGTCTCAGCAGTTTCCAATAGTATGGGACTATCTTGACCTGGAATATTGATCGGCTGAATCTTAATTATTCTTTTCATATATTTGATTTATATTTAATATTTAAAATAATTAGATTATTAAACTTTTCAATAGATTTGAGGATGTAATTTGCAAAGAGTAAAAATTCATATGTTTCATATCCTTTTTTTTGAATAACTTGAGATTTTTTATGCAAAAACAGAATTTCCTTTAAATTGATCGACTAATTTCTAAATGATCTCACTACTTGAATGAACACTATTGTTAAAATTCTAAGTAGTTGCCTAATGAGTTGAATTATTTTCAGCACTAAAATCTGATGTTCGATTATAGAATTGTTATTTTTTATCATCAAACCACTATTTTTAATAAGTAGAAACATTATTAGAATTTCTAATCATATCTCAAATAATTTTACTTTGGGGAATTCAAAAACTTTAACGATGGAGAAACATTTTCAGATCTGCTTTGGGGAGAATTTTATGATTTTAATTATTTTCTTGATGATAAATATATTGTTACTTAGTGCCCTCCTACTTCTATTTTAATGTTTCCTTGATATTCTTAATACTTGATGTAGAGTTTATTTAAAGCGAACGTATAAATTAAGATTACATTCTTTGTGTATCTGTTTGAGTAGAATTATCTAAGTGAGAATGATATTATACTTAGTTTTGATTGCAATTCTATTATTTTTTAATTCTGCTAATTAATTTACTCTTATTATTTTTATGACAACTCAATTAAATCTTGCTTTTCTTACATAATATTTTTAATCTAGAGAGTCAACTCATTAATTTTCGAATCATTTGTACTTTCATTATTTCTCTTGTGGATAAATTAATCATGGTCATGAAATATTCTGTTTAGCTGTCCTCTAATTTATTTAATCTCTCCCAATTCAGTTTTTAATGTTGATATCAAGGACTGATGTTCATCAATTTTTTCTTCTTCTTCAATATTAACCATTAATTTAACTTTGCTTTCTAGTATTTAAAGGAGGTCACATAAATCTTTTTGATTAAGATCAATTTACTAATCAATTTTTTTAATGATTTTGATTAATTTAGAATGGACAATTTCATACTAGACTTAAGTAAGACATAAATCTTTTTAATTTTTGTTTTATTATTCATTAAATGACTATGATAAGATTGGTTATTTAAGGTATTACTGATAAGATTGATGATTGGATTATGATTTCTATAATTATTATCCTTTATTGTCATCATGTGGAATCTATTATTTGATGATATGAATTTATTATTTAGCAGTATTTAAATCATTTTGAAGAGTAGCAATTTAGTGTTTATAATTAAGTTCTTAATCTTAAAATTATTCATTTAACGATGTTAACTTGTATTCGGTTTCCATTTACAATTCAATGTACTTCACTTTTTCTTAACTAGATTTCTTTTTTAGAATACAGTTTTCTTTCTCCAATTCTTGAACTTTAGATTCCAAGATACTTATATGTTCTTTTAACTATTATTATACAAAATTGGATATATTACCTCTTCGATCAATTTGCTGCCATCAATGTTGTTAATGGACATCACATTGGTTTCAGAAGATTTCTTACTTATTTTCAACTACTAACTGTTTACTATACTCATATTATCAAGGATAATTTCTGGATTGGACACCTTAGACTTCTTGAATTGTATTTAATGAGATACATTATGGATATTACTGGGTGTAAGCTCCTCGGGAATTTCAGAGAGAGGGTTGTTTAAGGAAGATCGGTTAAATGGAACCTCATCTTCGTCGTGATGCATTCCCATTATTTACGAATGAGTTAGGAATGCTACTCTAGGAGAGGATACATCAATTTAGGTTTTTGGGGTTGTTTCGGTTTGTACTTGCACATCCTCAAAATCAGGATGTTCAATTTATCTCACTGCTGTTTTAGGTGTTTCTTTTTATTGTAAATCCAAATCCGTTGGGTATACTACTCTGTATGGTATATCAATGTCGAGTTCTCTTTTAATGTATAATGGAGATTATTCCTCATCTTATATCATATCGACTTGATCCATTTAATGATTATAAAAATTAAATATACTCGATTGTTAGTAAATAAGGATAGATAATTGAGAACATAATAATGTTTTTGTTGAGGGTTTTCCATATGGATTTTAGTGTTAAAAGTATTTAAATAGATAGGTATTTAATACAATCAATTAAATTAAATGGGAGCAAACTAGAGTCAACAATAGGGGTAATAGGAAAAGAGGAAACTCAGAAAAAGAGATTATCTGATTGGAATGTGCATGAGTCAATTGGCATCAAAAGAATCAAGTGACAATTCAAAGCTAAGAAAAAGTCTATCTGAAAACATGAAATAATAAAGTCAAGATATCCTGACGTATTATGAAATGCAGATATTTTAGAAAAATGAGTGAAGAAGAGATGCCTAATTATTCCATTAAAATCTTACAGTATTTCTTAAATTTCTTGACATTACGAGAATGTTTTTAACTTAAGCTTGTGAACAAAAAACTAAAATTCATGGTAGAGATGAGCAGTAACATCTACTCAAACTATCTCAGTTAATTCTATTTACGAAAGCTGCAGCTCCGATGTTTTGTAGAATATGGATTAAATTAGAGATTTCTTTCCGTATACCACTCTTAATTGTTATGTATCGAAACCAACTAAGATGAATCCTGGATTAGGATATACGTAAGCTTCCAGAAAAGCCTGTAATATTTAATGACTATCAATTAGATAATAAATGAGAATCATAGAAGAAGAGATATAAAAGACCTTCAATATTGAATATCCACTGGTTGATAAGATCTTGGATATAGGCCGTAATCCAGTTATGCCTATCCCTTTATTGACAGATGATGTTCTCAAGTAATGCACAACCAGCTGGTTTTAATTGGAGTTGGCCCAAAGGACCTAAGATTCTACAATTGTAGAGAAGGTTCCTTTATTTGATGAACTAACAGAGAAGCTCTATTAAGATTGTCTGGCTAAATTTGATGTCAAAAACATGAAACACACCTAATTACTATTTGAATTGAGATGGGTTGTGATTGACAATTTTCTCAAAGATCCTACCATATTAGATTCTGAGAATATACCCCTTCTGTTGAGGTTCTTGCTTTAAATACTCTATTTCATTTATCAAAGATGCTTATTTAGTAGAAATGTTTTGGTAATTACTAAGACACAAAAAAATCCACCCATGTTTCTTAATATGTATACTATTTTATGGGAATCTTATGTTGGTATGATGTGGGCATTGAATAGAGCTTTGAAGAAAATATTTAATAAAATAGACTTGATATTTGAAGAATATTTTACTACTAACTTCCCTAAAATCACATTCACCAGTGCTCTTGCTAGACTGTGGTCATAAATTGTTATAAAAGGTACTAAAAATTCATAATTGGATTCAATTGAAAATGAATTGTTTACTTCATTTGATAGTCTGTTAAAATAAAAAAGAGTGACCTTATAACAATTCTATATAAAGAATCATTGTAATATTGAACAGTAAATAATTGGGTAAAGATAAAATGATGATTTCCTTATAAACTGTCCAAATGCTGTAAATTTTCTTTTAAATAAATTCGCTTCTAATATTCTTGATCTGTCTCTGCATGAATAAAGTATAAATTGGATTGGACACTCAATTATGAAAGTGGGTTCTCTCTATGGAATAATATTGGACACAGTAATCTCATAAACAAATGAACTATATAGCAAAACATCCGAACAATTATCCACCAATTACTAAGCGTTCAAAGATTATATCATAGGTATGTATATCTAATATTAAATTGCATAGCTGATTCTAACTTTATGCAAGAAATTCTGAATCAATGGACCGTTTAAGTGTGTTTACTACCTCGAGGAATTGAATATCTTTATGAAAAAGTTAAAATCAATCTCAGATAACACGTAGTCTCCTACCAATTAAATTAATCTATAGCAGAATCTACCCACCCTCATTTTGAGGATAGCATTTTGGAATCTAAAATAATTGGAAGCAATGTTTAGTAATTGCAATTGAATGATATAGAAGAAATTACACAGCGCTTTGAGAAAGATGATTCATTTCTCGAAAGTGTTATTTGTGAAATTTTAAAGGAAGAGAAAATTCAATAGAATGAATAAGAGTAATCTCAAAATGTAACACATCCACAGCAGTCTGTTATAAAATAATCTTCATACTATCAATACTCATCTGCCAAATAATAAAGCATTCTTGAAGGCGATTACAATAAAGTTAGAATGCTTTCTACATTCACTTCAAGCACTCGAGTTAGTTAGATTACTCAACTAACTAGTGTGTATAGTTAATAGATTATGTCCTCCTACAAATCCAATCTGAACATGAGTTTAATCAAAGACATTAAAATTAAATTAGAATAAAATGAATGGGCTATGTATCTAAAAGAAATTTACAATATTGAAATTGAAAACTAGTTGAAAATTGAAAAAAGAAATAATTAAATTCTAATGAGAAATACCGTTAAGAAAATACCTCAGGAATTGGAAGAACAATTCAATAGTAACATAGAATTCACTAAGGTTTGGTCTTTAGAAGACACCATGTCATTATTTGAGTCCAAAAATAGACCAGATCAATATGAGGGAACCAATTTAAATAGAAACTTTAGTGAAATGAAGATTGGTCAAGGATTACTTGCCTCTTATTTTATATAACAATAGAAATGAGTAATTGTATTATTACGTCTGATTGTATAAATAATTAATTTCTATATTTAGTATTTTAATCATTTTATTATTTCTTATTATTGCAACTTTGGAGACAATTACATCTCTTAATCTGAAAATATTGGATAAATTGCATGTTTGATGTTGTTATTCTTTTAATTATTCTGTTACTAACTTTGATCCTTTATCTCAGTGTATTGAGAGATTGATTCCTGCAGTTTCTTATGGGCTACAAAAAAAGGCTGATTTCTTTAATTTAAGATTCTTCCAGAATAAGGTTATTAGATTTGAATAGGAGATTTCAATTTAGAACTCTGAGGAGTCTATAACTTCAGTTAACGACAAGACCTGTATAAGCACATATATTTTACTCTGGAATTGAATTAATCTTACTATCAATTATACTGTTTTATATATCTCTGATTATTTAGTTATTCTCTTCAAACCAAAAGGGCTATTTCACAATGTTTTAACTGTCAAAGTACTTTCTATTATTATATATCCACTTTATACTCTTTGTAGAATTAGTTGTTGCCCAATATACCTATTATAATGATTATAATTATTAGAGTGGCAAGAAGCGAAACGAATCTAGTATTTTGCATATCTACCATGAATTGTATAAATATATATATGTATACCTCTAAAGTTGCAAATTTGTACATCACCATAGTATCATTCCAAAGCACACAACAGATCTCTACGTAGATGCTTTTGATATCCTATGATTCTATCTAACAAACCCCTATACTCAAATTCAATATTTGTATGCATTGATTCAATAAATTTAGCAATTTAAATAAATAGAGGATCTTCTAATCTATTGTTATGTACCCAGTTTTATTTGATAGATGGTTTTCTAACTTCTTCTATTAATACTCACGATATTGAAGGTTAGTATCCTTAAAGTTAGTTTATTTCTTGAACATTTTGAATTAGTTAATTTGATTTTCTCTTGTTGATTCAGTGTAATTTGTATAAGTAACCTCCTAATCAAAGATTGGATATTGTCCAATTTTACAAGAGTAGAACAATTTCAAATTCTAAGCCAACTTGAATAGGTACATCAAATAATTCTACACAAATTGCCCATGACTCTGAGTCTCAATTACTTATAGCTTATAATCTCTTGATATCATCTCTTCAGCCACAATTTCCCCTATTTAGAACTCATATAAAACCAAATGGATTGTTAATGAAATTTTTACTGCCATCAACCCACTCAAAGGCTTTTAAGATAGTTCCTGAAAAAATTGCTATAAATATTCTTGTCCTGTCAAATAAATTCCTTGACATTCAGGTCCATAACCTTCAAAACATTCAATTAAATATAAAATATCTGTCATCAAAATTACTGGCGTATTATTCATTAATGAACTTGAATTAAACTTCTATAAAAATGGAGTGTTTCCTTTTCCAATCAATGCGTTGATGTAGTTAGAAAATTTCTTCATATTTTTAATTAATTAATCTCATTTATTTATAAAAAAAATTTATAGATTTCTAGATACATTTGCAAGGAGAACATTCACACTGTATTCTTTTATTTGGATTCTTAAAATAAAAATTAATTAAAAACAACCTCATGAAAGATCTACTTCCATTTTCATTCTTGGATTTATGCCAGTCCTCATAGTAGTATATACTGATTTAGATTGTATATTCTAATTGTAAGTTTTATACTCTCTTTACTATAACCCTTTTAAATATTTTCTAAATCTCTTTCAAGATTTTAAATTTCAATTTAGTTATTTATTTGTCTCTTTTGTTATTAAAAATTTTGGTTTTAGTTGACTTTATTGTAAAAGAATCTTGAATAATTAGTGTGAATATCATATATAAAGTCATCTTCATTTTATCATTTTAGAACTTAGAATATTCTTAAATTAATATCATTTTGTTTGAATTAGTCAAAATAAAATTAAATAATTTAATTCATTTTTTACATTCCAAAGTTTCAAAGCATTGTGAATTTTGATTATTCTGTATTTTATGAAATGATCTAAGTTAAGTAGAATAAGGACTTTCTTTCTAAATTAGGATTAAATTTTTAATCATTTTAATTAATAGAATTTCCTTATTAAATTGAATTTTCAAGAATTTAATTTTGAATTGATAAAAATCTCATGTAATTAAACTGAAGATTAGGATGGTGGATTGATTATATATTAATATATTAAATCTAATCGCCATAATTTAAAGTTTTCGAATATTAGATCAATATTTACTAAGGCAAATCTTATGGAATAAACTAATAAATCATATAATGAAAATAAAAGTAATAAATAGTTTGTTACTTTAATATTCATATCCTATCCATTTATTTATGAGAAATTAAGCTTAGATAGATAACATAACTAGATAAATTTTTTAGAATTGAATTTAGTTAGAATTTAGAAAGAAAATTTTGAGTTCTTTAAGAATTTTATTTCTTCCTCAAAAATCTTTGTATCCTCATTGTTTTTGAAATGAGAAATATATCATAAGGATGAAATATGACTCACAAATCCTTCTAGCTTTTTGAACAGAAGAATGAATTACTAATTAAAACTAATATCATTAGTGTTATATTATCTTAAAATTTGTTGTTCCTTTTAAGAGATTTCAATGAATATTTCAGGATTTTCAATTTGTAGAATTTTATAACCAATGCATGCATTTATGAATATAATAGATGATTTAAGGATCATTTAATATGGAATTTTAAAATATAAAAATAAAAATAAATAATGCAAGCTTCATAGGAGTCAATTTAAATTAAATTGGTTGTAGTAGGAGATGGAAGTGTTGGTAAGACATGCATACTTCTGAGGTAAGAATAAATAGTAAGAGAATAGTTACACAACAGATAAATTTCCCACAGAATATGTTCCTACAGTATTTGATAATTACACTACACAATTAACTGTCGACAATTAGATGGTAAATTTGAGTTTATGGGACACAGCAGGTCAAGAAACATACAATAGACTAAGAACTTTATCATATGGATCAGCAGATATATTCCTCATAGTATTTTCTGTGGCAGATAGCAGTTCATTTGATAATGTTTTGTCAAAGGTAATATGATCTAATGATTTTAAAGTGGTATCCTGAGTTAAATCAAGACGAATTATAAAAAGTCCCAAAAATCATTGTTGGTAATAAAATAGATATGAGAGAAGAGAGCAATAGCAAACACATTAAAAAGGAATCTGTAATGATACATTATTTATTTGTAGGCTATATAAGTCTTATCTAATCAAAACCTTGAATATTTTGAATGTTCTGCATTAACATAGGAAGGCTTGAAGATTGTATTCGATGAAGCTGTGAAAAAAGCATTGCAAGCCAAATCTGCGAATAAAGCACCAAATAAGACAGGAAATTAAAAATAGGAGATAAGTAGTGGAACCCAAAAGAAGGAGGAACCATGTTGTAGCATTTATTGAAAATTTGATTTACATAAGTGATATCATCCATATTTAAATGAAAAATAAGTTTTCTATTATTAAAAAGGTGAAAAATAAAGGACTTGTGGTACATTATACATAAATAAATCACTTGAAAGGAATCCAAGATTTCTTCTTTTCTGCATTCAACTAAGTAATATGTTCATTAAATTTTTTTTCAATTTTTTCGCAATCCCTTTTGCACTCTTCAACAATGGTCATTAAAAGAGACTGCTTCTCTTTAGCACCCTTCTTCATTTCTTCCATCACTTTTTTGAACTATTGATATTTTTCATCAAAATGTTCTTTATTCAAAAATTGGATTTCTAATTAAACATTACTACTTTTTCTTACTTGGTTAAATTATATTCAATATCTTATCAGCTTATTAATTGAGATCCATCTAAGATTCAATAGATTAACTTGGTGAGGGACTTTGAATCATTTATTGTTTTAATTGCAGTCTAATATTTATAAACACTGTTACTGTTAATCAATAACTAAAGTAAGCATGTTGTCTATTTGTTATGTTTTCTTTGAAAACTGTTCTTGAATTTCTTTTAGTTTTTTTTTAAAAGAAGAAACATTTTCATCATTCAGAAACGAATCACTCATTTCGATAAAAGAGTTATTTTCCGAACGCGTAATTGTTAATTAAGGAGGATTACAATCTGATTGCATCATAATTATTGATCTAAGATTAGAAATTTCTTATTCAAATCGATTAAACTTTTACTCAATCTACATGTAGATTTATTGATGAAATACTTCAATTTTATTTTGATCATTTGCAGCATCTATCAACACCTAAATTTTTCGAATTAACTCATCTATCATATTGTTTCTGGTCATTTATTTTTCGAGCAGATCAAATTCAGAATTGGATGCATCAACATGATTAATTGAATTTTTCATATTAAATATTTTATGCTTCTAAAGATACTAATTAGATAATGAATTAGGTTCAAATACATTTTCTATAATCTTTTCAACTTTATTTTGGAAATCACCAGCTCTGCTCATTTATTTAAATTATTATTAAAACTCAACACCAAAATATAAATATATACATAACACTTGAATATATCACTTTAATGATCATGAAATCGCTTTAATTGTACAATATATATATAAAAATTAATATACATAAATCATTTCTTCTTCTTGTCCTTTCCCTTGTTTTATCCTTTTGCTGGGACTTCTACTTCCTCATCATCTTCTTCATCATCCTCCTCTCCTTCAGCACCTCCATCATCTTCAGTCTTGAATTCCTTTATTCCCAAAAAGTATTCAAGAGAGTAAGGCAACAATTCATCAACTATCTCTCTACCCACATCTTAGTCAACATCCAATTGACCTTACAATGAGATTTACTACGCGTTAAATTAAATGTGAATACTTCGTCTTCGGGTAATTTGTCATATTTCTCCTTATTGGATATGTCAATTGATCTGAAAAACAAAAAGAAACTCTCATCGTCAACTTCCTTTGAAATTACTCTAAATTATCCTGTCTTCTTATTTCTTTATTTCTAAACAAATATTCATCTAATTAGATTACCTTTTTGATTAATTTCTTAGTCAAATTCTTGCCATCATGCCATTCTACTTTAGTTCCTTCTACTTTTATTAATTCATCATCTTCATAATAAAACTTCTTCTCCAATACAGTTTACTTGAAGAATGGATTTTCTGCAAAGTAGAATTTGAGGAAGAAATCTGAATCATTCTCAGCCAATGTAAATTCGATTTTTTATAAAAACTTGAATGCTTCAGCATCTCTCTCTGATAATGGCAATTCCTATAAATCTGCATTCTTAAACACTTTTAACCAATAGTCAGGAATAGCTTTAGATTCTTTAGGGGCTTGATTGAATTATTGTAATTCCTCTTCTGATAATAATTTAGCTGCCAAACCAAGATTTTATTCATTCAATTAGGCTGTACCCAAAATTATTTCATCAGCCTAATTAACAAATATATATGAATTTTACTTTTTGATATATTGGCATGCTTAATTTATCATATTTAGATTGAATATTATCACAAGTTTTTTCCATGTCTGAATCTGCTTATTTACATTTATTCAAATAATATCTAAGAGCTGTTACTTTTGCTCTATCCTTGAGAGGGATATTTGTAATTTTCTTTTTGATTTCTTACTCTAACTCTTTGTTTTCCATTATTAAAAAAATTAAATTATTTAATTTTAATGATAAATTAATATTTATTCCATTAAATTTAAATACAATACATTTTGAGTAAAATGCTTTAATTGATTTATTGACGAATTCAATAAGAAGAAATAATTTGTATTATTTAAAATAATTTAATAAATTTGCAATGGCTGATTAAAGATAATAAATTGAGCAACTCAAGTATGCCCTCTGGTTAGCAATTATGTAAAGTATAATTGTAATAATGATATTAGATAAAAATGAATAAATAGTGCAATTTTTTAATTCGCCGAAAATTGAAATAAATGTCAATGTAGCATTAACAAACCAAGGCATAACAGCTTTGCATTAGGCAGCAAGCAATGGGAATTTGAATTTAGTTCAATTTTTAGTGGCAATTTAGAAGGCTGATATTGATCAATAAGACATAGTATATTTTTAAGCAAAAATTAGTTTGGAAGAACTCCTCTTCATTTTGCTTGTGCAATTGGCAATCTTGCAATAGTGGATTATTTAATATAATCAAAGGCATCACCTAATATACAAACAATAGTAAAATTGATTTTTAAAGAAAGGGAGGAGAATCACCAATAATGAAAGCAGCCCAGTTTCATCAATCGCAATTATTATTCTATTTAATTCAAACTCATTCAGATAAAATTAATTGGAATCTAGTGAACAAAGTATAAATTAATACTAAGAAAAGTTGGGATAAAATGTTTTACATATTTTTCGGATTTCTTGTGTAAATTCATTGGAGAAATAAAATCAAATTTATACACCAATAAACGACGTCATGGTTGAACTATAAGCATTGATATCAGCAGAAGGGTAATAAACAATTTAATGAACATATAAATTATTTGATTATATATGTGCATAAATAAATGAATATAAGAGTAATAATCATGATTGTTTAGATTAAAATATATATGTCATAATTGGACAGAAAATTGGAGTAACTAAAATCTTAGGAATGATATATACAATTTGATCATTAGTTTTTTTTTTTGTTTGTTTTAAAATTAAATTATAATTGGGCTTATGGATAGAGAGCTTCTTTATTGCTTTTTTCTTTGATAAGCACATTTTCTAAACTTGCCTTTTGCAATTTGTTAGGCTAGTATATGATGAATTTTTACTCTGATTCTACTAACAATACTATCAGTATTGATCTTCTATGCGTAGATCTAAGTATCAAATGCTTTTGGCTCTTCGGTATCATCATCATCTTATTCTTCCTATTTAACTTAATTTCTAAGTTAATCTAATTCTCTAATTTTATCAAAAAGAGTCCTTTCCCTCAGACTCTCACATCTATTCTTTTCAAACTCCTTAATTTTCTGATTCTAAGTTTAATAGTTATCAACTTGATCCTGATTCAGATGAACTTTCTCATCTGAATCGTCGTCAAAACACACATCTACTTCTTAATTCTCTTCCTCCTAAGATGTAATTGTAAGTAATTACTTATTTCACAACAAGTACTTTCTTTTCTTTAGCAGGTTCAATTTGATCAGTGTCCACTTGAGAAATCTTAGATTAGACCTAAACCTCTGTTTTGCATTTAATTTCTCTCCCCTCTTAAATTGCTTTGAGATGGGTTTGCCAGAGCTTGGGTGGTTTAATGAATTAATACATCCTTAAAAGTCTGGATTTCAGATTCACTCATTTACAATTAACCTTTATCTGAGTTCCGCTTCAATTTTGTGTAGACTTCATTTATAATATTATCATAATTGCTCGCTGTTTCCATTACTTATTAATCCATTCCAAGTTTTTATTAATTAAAATACTTTCTAGTATATTGAATTATAAACTCAAAAATATATATAATGTTTAGAACTATTCGATTAATACCCAAATTGTTAAAATTCACTCAAGTTGCAACTTGCTTGGCTCTGATTTATAATTAATAGTACAAGTTGAGATGTACTCAAATTAACACGCAAACCATCAAAACCATTCACTACAAAGATGTCGATGCACTCTTGGCAAATCCATAGGATTTCTCTAACACAATCATCATTTTCAATAAAAACATCATTGAAGATCTTCCTAAAAATTTGTTAGCCAATTTATTTATTTGCGATGACTCCTAAAATGATTATGATTTGATTGCAGTCAATCAACATAGATTTCTCCTATTAAAAATAAGAGGAGAAGAAGATTATTTGAAATTACTTAATTTCTTAACTCCCCTATAGACTCTAAACAGTAAATAAGATGCCATCAATCTCATCGATCAAATGGATGCTAAGGTTGTCTTGAGTTACATTCCATCAATAATAAACGCAAAGGAATAAATTAATAAATTTGAGCCTTCTTAACAGTACGATCCATAGTAATTGGAGGAACAGTTAAAAGAGCTCAGGATTCATGATTATAATAGAGAAGCCTAGTATTACATTATCAAAGATAAGAAAGTTGCTGAAGAATTCAATTTATCCATTCAGGACATTGGAGAAATCTATGTTCTGAGACAGACAAGTATTTTCAATTCAAAAGAGTCTTCCTTTCATCACAATGACAAAGAATACCTTCTGAACAAAGTAGAGCCTGATCCAAATATAAAAAGAACGGATACTTTTAGGATTTTTAAGAAACACGATTCCTTTACTTCATACCTCTAGGGATCTAAGGAAGAGACTGTTTAATAATAGAATTTACAGAAATTTGTTAACAAACTGACTTTAACAGCCAATAATTATGTTAACTATGTCTTTAACAAATAATAAATGGATTCCTAATTGCTCATTTACAAGTAAATGGGTGTAAAATATATCTTGTTGTACCATAGTCAAAATGATCTTAATGAAAAAATTATTAAAAAACTTATCAATGTAAAGAAATCTTTGAACATTGAATAACAATAACAATTTGCAATTGTGTATTCTGATAACATTGAATTAATATAAACATATTTTGGAATAGTCGATAATGGGATCACAGATGATGTAAGATTACTTGATCTTAACTAGCATCAAACCTTTACTACATCCTTTAATATAGTGTAATTGGGATAGAAGGAATATAATTATGATCAATATAAGTTATGTAAGAGATACTCTTTTGGCGATAAAATAACTGTCAATAGGTTGAAATAGTTTATTGTATAAACTACCAATTTAAAGATTTAAAATATAGAACCATAAGATAAAAATAGAGAAGAATACTACGAAAAAACATTTGTTAAAATCCCTTTGGATAAACTATAAACTATAACTGCAAATAACTTGGAGTTGTCAGGCAATGATTTTATTTATTTTTATAAGCCAGGGTGTGCTGCTTGTCACACCGTAGCTGAGACCTTAGAAAAAATTGCCTGGAATATCTGTAATCCCAATCCGTATAGAGTTAAAAATATATCTAACTTTAAAAAAATCTCATTGAAAAAGTATATAATTTTTAATAATTAGATACAATATTTTAAATGAATCCCAAATGTTGCCATCTCCTATCTAAGCACCATAAATCTATATATTTTATGAAGGGAAAATGAAAAAAGCAGATTTAGTATAAAATTAGATTAATCCTGGAGATGAATCGAAAATGCTTCACTTCTTAACAAAGCTTATTGACAATCTTTGAATTTTATAAGGGTTTTTAAATATTATCATTTTTATTTTGTTTATTCATCTACTTTTTAAAAGTCAATTTTAGATTTGTAGAAGGTCTCAGAGAAAACAGTTTTTCTCGATTGTTAGACTAATTAATATTTGTAATTTGATATTTACAATTTGATGAGAGTGTTTTTCTGAGAAATATATTATTTTCAAAGCAATCTGTTTAACATGCTGCTTACCGCTTCATCCGCTTCCCCATCCTCAAATTGGCTAGTTCCATTTTTTTCTCTTTTGCTTCATAGATGGGTGTCTTGAGACTAAGACAAATAAGGCTCTAGGATTTTGTCAGAGGTTTTAATTTTGTCTATGACATCATGCTCATTTAATTTTATTTGGTGTCTAATTTACGAAGCAATTGAGTGTTTCTAAAAGTTCTTGAGAAATTTGTGTTGTTAAAAGGTTTAGATGGATCTTCGACAGCAAGAGTTGGAGGGCGATGAGAAGTTATTACATCTAAATCATGATTAATAAGCAAATAATTATTAATAATCATAATATTAAATATGTGAGGTCGTGGTTTTTAATAATTAAAAATGAAATTAAAATTATATAAATGATTGGAAAAATAATATGAATTTTTATTAAGCCAAACTTAATTTATATTAAAAATATTTTGATATTTTACATCGTAACTCGGATCTCCAAAAATGGCTTAAAATTTTTTATACAGATGGGTCTTAATATATATTCTTATGATTATAATGATCTGACAGTATAAAAACATAGGTTTAACTGTTTTTTGATTCATTTAATTTAGTCTGAACAAAGAAAAAGAATTGTTGAATCTCTTTGAATTTGTGATACAGATTGATATTGATGATATCTAGCATGGTTAGTTTAAGACAGGATAGTAAAATGCAATTAAGGCAAGTATTATTAATGGATGAATTATAAATTATTTAAAAATTAGAAGCAACAAAGTTGACTTAATATTGGTTATAGGAGTAAATCTTCTGGAATAATTAATCTAACATATTTATAAATTAATTTTGGTAGGATATAAATATGTCTTGCTGTTTTATTTAAAATAATAATTAAATATATCATATAATAAATGGGTTGTGTATGCAATTGTAAATCTTCTAAGACATCAAATTAAAATACTTAACTGTAATTTAATGTTGCTGAACAATATAGAAGTAAGTTCTTAGTATATTTATAGATAACAGGAATATAAATACATAAGATAGTTTAGAGGATATCTGCCAATCTCTTTGCAATATTGGCTAAGAAATAAAAAGTTTGGGTTAATTGAGAATTGAGGTCCAGGAGAAGATTGATGAGTTAGGAACTTTTAAGGCCATAGAATAGATTGACTCTAAAGCTTCTTGTTATTAATTTCTTTAATGTGCTGATGGTTCTATATTCTATGGTTTGGTAAAAAATGGTGTTCGAAACGGAATCGGAAAATAACATTGGTTGACCAATGGAAATTATTTAGAAAGGTAAATATTCCAATATTAATTTTAGTGTTTGGGCAGATGATAAAGCTAATGGACCAGCCAGAATGATCTATTCAAATGGAGATGTGTAATTTATTCATTTATTTTTAGTTTTGAAGGACACTTAATTGAGAATAAAGCTAATGGTTTTGGAATATTCAGAAATAAAAAAAAAGAAGTTAGAGGTAGATTTTTTAGTTATTTAAGGGTTTTGGGTTGATAACAGACTCTAAGGTAATGGGCTAGAAGTGAGAAAAAATGGAATTAAATATGAAGGTTAATTTAAATGTGGAATAATTGACGGGAGAGGGTAGTATACGTTTCCGGATGGTAGAATGTAAATATATCAACACATTTTAGATATCGAGGATAAGTTAAATAAGGAATGATGCATGGAGAAGGCTTGATGACCTGGCCTGATTATAGTTATTTCAAAGGTGAATTTCGAAATAATCATATCAAAGGATATGGGTGTTATACTCATACTGATTCTTAAACCTATATGGGATATGTATGGACTATTTTTCTATATTCAGTTTTTTTCTAATTACCACCAACCTGTTAAATAGTTAGAGATATTTTATAGTCATGATCAATGTGTATAAGAAAGTGATAAACTATAAAAGTTCTATAAACAATATGGTGGAGACCATCAATGATTCACTCTATTTTATATTGATTTTAATCATATTATGCTACTAGAAAAATATTGATCGTGACGATCTGTAAATATAATATAAACTGAGTAATTCTTAATTATAGATGAAATTCCGAATATAAGAAATAATTAATTAATTAATAAATGAGTATTAAAACCCAACTAAAAAATAAATGAACAATTATTAATGAGGTTTATATGAAGATAAATAATTGAAAATAATCAATTATACTTTCTTAAAGCTAATCTTCATTCTAAATACTTCATTAACATATTCATTATGATATTCTTTAAATATCAATTTAGTCCCATATATTTAAATCTATATCTCACAATCTAACGATTATTAGCACTTTTATAAAAAACTTAGATATTTCTTTGGAAAGACTCATATTTTATAAAATTTTATAATAAATATATATTTTCATATCATATTTCTTATTCATTCTCTTCTTCTGGAAAATCCCATTTGAATAATAATTATTTCATCTCCTTTTTCTATTAATCATATTCCAACCCTACACAACTGCAATTTCCTATTGAGTTTTGCAACCCCAAATTATATGTAATGCTACAAATTTATCCCTTTTAATTAGCATGATGATTTTACTCCATGTGAATACATTAAGTAAGTGCCATTCTCAGTGCATTTCTCCCTTATTAACTTCATTGCCCTTTCTTAAGTTTGTTACCAGGTTTCTCCTCCCGGAGCTTGGTACTGAAATGTGAAAATAATGTCCTTTATTTCTTGATCTAACATTGAATAAGCAATATTTTCATGTTTTCCAAAATTGAGTTCTCTTGTGTATAATTATATATGAACCTCAAACGTGGATCTTCAATTATTAAAGTATCATGAGGAAATCCTAAACTTATTTGAGCTGTTTCTTTTGCTCTTCTCAAATCTGAAGAATATATTCCTTTGAATTGATCCCGAAAAGGTAATAATGCTTATAATAATTGATTCGCTTATTCTCTTCCTGAATATTGATTATTAATTGATTATACCTCTAATTGTCAATCTACTATCTGTCCAACCACATATTGTGTTGCTTAGATTCTAATTGGTTTATCCATGTCTCACGAACAAGATATTTGTAGTATTAGGTTTTTTTATCAACAGCTAGATATGATTTTTCAATAGCTAGTATTTATTCATAGATTAAAAATATTATAAAAAATTCACAATTAGCAATCCATTTAAGTTTTTAAGGAAGCCAAGCGTCTTTTAATGTCTTCTCTTAAGTTGCATGCTTCTTCTTTTATCCTTCTTGATAATGATATGATATCATACATACCTATCTTCAATCTATACTTTTTTTTAAGGAGAATTTTGAGAATATTAATTTTCTGATATTGGTGATGTTTGACTATACAAATTCGACTTTAATCTTCTATTATAGCCTCCAAACTATTATTATTCATAGGATTCTTGAGTTTGGAGGTTTGTGCGATTTTACTATGGAATCTCATCTCTAAAAGACTCATGTATCATATTCAATTCATCCATAAGCCTGTTTCTGGAAACAACGTTTTGTTGATTTTCAATTTTAATAGTTTGATTCTCCTTCAACACTACCATATATTGGTTTAATTACATCTCTCAATCTACAACTTTTATTTGTCACATAAATCTACAAAGTATTTTTCAATGTCTTTGATCTTTTTCTCGTAATCTCCAACTACCTTTGAATATTCCATTTGCAAATGATTGTACTCCTATTTCTAATCATTTAGTAATGAAGTGCTGATCTCTACTTGCTTTCTTAATTGATCCTAGTCTACATTTATTCCACTACTCTACATATTTCTAATAGGAGATCCCACTTGAATATATCAGATTTGAATATTACATCTTTATTGCATTCTTATCTCTTTCAATTGTTATTAGGCTTATGCATATTATTCTTTCAATATTCTCACTTCATCTCCCTCAATCTAATAATTTACCAATTGATCCTTTGTCGTCATCAGCTCTTATTTCAAATAATCACTAATTATTTAATAATCTATTACTATTGCATTTACAACTCTCGTTCTACTTCTTTTTGATTAGATATCAATATTTTATAATTATTAATTTACTCTTCCTAATTTCCCAATTATTATGAGATACTATCGTACATTTATTTTAAGTTCTATACATCGTTTTATTACTAATAATCAATATCCTTTTGTTTTAAAATAACTACATTTTACTCTTTTACCAATAAATTCTTCTTCTTTAAGAGATTGCTTAACCATTGCATAAATGCCTAATTTAATACTCTATTGTCATATTTCTTGTTCAACAATATTTCATTTTATCTCTTCATTTTCCTATACTAAGCATTATTCTTCATAGAATTGAATACTAAAATAACATGAATTTAAATACATCTTTATAAGAATTAATTCTCTCTCTTCTTCACTACTTTAACGCTTATATAATTTAATCTAGATAATTTTTAATATTCCCTTATCCATTATTTAAATTGTCTAAACTTGATAAAGAAATTTCTATTTAATTTAATTTGATTTTCCCTATATTTATTTTCTTTCCAATTTTATTTCAATTAGTTAAACAACTTTTTCAACTTAGCTTATCCTCTTTACCTAATTATTTGGTTAGCTCTTTCCTTATGAAAATCACAATTCTATTTCAAAAATCTTATAACTCCTTTCATCTATTTAATGCGTCCATTATTTATGTGTTAATAAATGAACTTTTGTTTTTAATTTTGCTATTTTATCCAGAGAGTCCATGAACTGAAAACCTAGAATAATTCTAAATTCTTACTTTAAACAACTTTATTTTATTAAATTCATTCACAGCAGATTAAGTTATTTACTGAAAATCCTTCAAGCTAAAATTGTATTTCAGATAATTCTATTTCAATTTGTAAAAACATTATTTTTTTAAATTCTAATTAGAAAACTATATTGATGTCTTTAGATTTTTATGATATTATTTTTTATCTTAAATATATTGTTTCCATTTCATCCAGAAATTAATTACAGTCCTTAACTTTCTGACTTCATTAAATTAATTCAATAATGCTTTGTTTTTAATATAATATTTCCATCCTGTAAAGCAATTCTTTAATTAGAGATTTTATTTTCTTTGAAGAACATGTTTCAACTTTTTAGAATATTTTGCAGCCTTTGAAAAAGCATCCAAAAAATTAAATTTTAACCTAGCATTTCTCCATTTAATCGCCATGTCCATATCAACCTCATCTTCATATATTTAGTTTAAAAGATCTAAATGATCATTTGTTGATGTTTGCTAATCAAATTCCCTGAGTTCTGCTATCTATTGGACTAATCAATATCTTTAATTATTTTACTTCTTTAATTTATTTTATTTTAATTTTAAATTATTTCTCCATAACATTTCTCCTTTTGTTCATGCTTCTCATTATACAGATTTAACTCATCTAATTGTTCTGCTTATTACTGCACTCTATCTTCCAATTAAAGAATTAATTAATTCTGCTATTTAACCTATTAAATTAGAGTGGCTATAAGCTTTTCTCTATCTTCTCTGTTAAGACTTCTCATAGGAGGAACTTATATTAAGTCAGTCGAAGTTCGACCAAACTACGCTGTACTTTTAAATTAAACCGAGCCTTTCGAAGCAGATTCCTAAATTCTGACTTTCTTGTCACTCCCTCTATTTGATGTGCAAAGCAATTAGTTAGATGATGGAGATTTTAAAATTGATTTATCATTTTTTATTGCACTTGACTCTCTTGATAAGTATTTATAGGCTGCAGTCATATTTGTGTTGTATGCCTAAGGAAAGATAGTTAATTGACTGTTGCTTTTTTGATCGTTTAATTTCATTTTTAATTTATTTTATTTCTGAGTTATTAATGAATCCAGAAACAGAGTAATTGAACTACGATTTGGAAACTCCACAGATTCCTTATAATTATGATGTCGATGGTCGATTCTATTTGCCTATATCAAATCAAATTTATTAGAAAGTGTATAGTCAATACACTTACCATCCACCCACCTTTTTACTCATGCCCCAACAACCAATCTATTAACCATGTCCTCAGGTGAAGAAACAAAAGAAGAAGAAGGTGAATAATAAAGAAGTTGAAGCACTCAGAGCAAGAATTATGGAATTGGAAATGAGATAACCTGAAGTAAAAATAGTAAAAGAAGTTGTTACAGACACCGAATAAGTTTAAATATCATAATAATTATGTAGATAACTAGATTAGAAAAGGAATTGCGTATGGTTAAAATGCAATTAGAACACGAACATGAGAATAATGCATAAAAGGACAGGACTATTTCTGATCTTAGAGCTCAGATCTAAAAGAATGATTTATCCAGAAGCTCAAGTCTTGTTTCATTACAAACTACACTTGTTGAAAGAGAAGTATAAAATATTCATTTATTCTTAGAGATAAATAACAAAGCAAGATGGAATTATTTCTTAACTCCAGGCTGAAATCAACCTTCTTAGAGGAGAATTAGACGATGCTCATCACCATATTGAGGAGTTGTAAACCACACATGAAGAAGTAACTGTAGAAAAAATGACATATCTTTCAAAAGTATTTATTGATTATTATTAATAATTAAGGAGGTAGAAACCTGGAAATAAAAATTCATCATCCTCAACAGAGAGTATCACGAAACTCAAGAAAAGCTCATGTTGGCTGAAGCTGAATTAGAATCAATTAAGAAAGGAGAAGTTAAAGAAGTCAAAGTAATCTAACTATGTAATTTAGCAAATTGTTGTTGAAAGGAAGGATAATATAGGAAGAACCGTGGATTACAAATAATCTGAATAAGTTTAAGTTAGAAAGAGCGGGTTTTTATAAACATTATAATGAAGAGATAATCAATTATAGTGAATAATAATATAATAATACATTATTTAATGCAATAGAATTATGAGAAAAAATAAATTTCTTTTTTTTACACACCTATCTCTAATTTCCCATTTAAACTATTTTGAATTAGAACTGAAAGAATTATAGATTTAAACAATTTGTATAGTAAGGAGATAAATAATTCAATCAAACTCAATTTAAATGATTATGATATCCTATTCCATCCTAAATCCAATATCAAAAACTTGGATTTAAAGACTATCTTTTTCAAACTTTAGATTAATTATCTCCTATTTATAGCAAAGAAAGTTAATGAAAAATAAATATTAAGGAAAAATTGAATTAGTACCTTAAATTTTATTTTAATTCTGCTTGTCTAAATGATCAAATTGCTAAGAAACCTGCTGCTGTTATTTTCTTATCTCATACTCTATAAATAATCTGAATAATTAAGTTTTAAAATCGAATTAATTAATAATAATTTCAATAGAATTAGAACTTGTATATAATGATAATCGAAGCACCCAATCAGCAATTTCCAAATAGAAAGTTTTAAGCTTTATTTCAACTTGGAAAGGGAGCCTAAGGTTCAGTTTATTTAGTCAAATCAATAAATTGGGGAATAAATGATTAAAAATAGTTTGCCATAAAATAATAGGCAAATTTTAATGACAATGAGCTATAAACCTTAAACATGATAATCAAATACTAAAACAACTAATTTAATCAAGCATCATAAGTAATAAAGATATATGAAATATGTTAATACAATAATAAGGTACTTTTAATAATGGAATCTGGGGAATAAGATCTTTACAAATATATTGAACAATAATAATAATTAAGTTTAGACTCAAAAATAAAAATAATGAAATAAGTATTGAAATTTAATATTTATATAGTTATCATAATCTATTTACTTTTTTCATGAAACCTTGAAATTGATTCACAGAGATATAAAACCTGAAAACTTTATCAAAGTAGGAGATGAATTCAAACTTATTGATTTTGGCTTAGCTAAAACTACTCAAGATTTATTTATGACATAAAATGTAGGAACACCGTAATTTTAAGCACCAGAAATAATTTAATACAAATAAGATTACACTTGTGCTGTAGATATTTGGTCATTAGGTTGTGTATTTTATGAGCTTTGTAAATCATAAGTATTATTTTAAGGTATTATTTTCTATTAATTTAGCAAATACGATTTAGGAAATATAAAACATTGTACTAAATTTCAATTCAAAATATTTAGAAGATAAATTAAATTAAGATGAGATGCCTTAATCATTAAAGAATCTTTTAATTTAAATGATTCAACCAAATCCAAAAGATAGATTATCAATTAAAGAAGTGGTTAATAAACTCAATCAAATCTAAATAGAATAATCTGGAAATTAAAATAATAATTTTATAGTTTAAAATGGATTCTAAAAAAATAATCAACAATTTTAATAATAAAATAATTTTCCATAAATAAATTAATAAATTAAATTTAATCCATAGATGTAATAGGAAAAATAATAAATACAATAATAATAATAATAATAATAATAATTAAAAGATTAAGATTAAAAATAAATAGAATAAACTACTTTAATTTAATAAATTATAACTATTTTAGAAAGATCAAATACTTAAGAACAATTTAAAAATCTATAAGATCAATAAGATAAATATTAATAAACAATTACATAATAAATTTAATAGTTGTAAAACTAGTTTGAGACTAATTTGAATGAATTAAAAAATGAATTTAAAGATTAAAATAATTAATAAATAAAAGTTTAAAATTGTAATAATGAGAACTTTAATAAAGTTATTTAAGAGTACTAATTAAATATCAAAGAATTAAAATTAAAAATAAAAGAATAAGATATTGAAATAAAAGAATTGAATTAAAGTTTAATTCAATTCTAAACCAAAATATAAGAATTAAATAATTAAATACATGTATCTAAAGATAAAGAATAGGCATACTAACAATTAGATTAACAAAATAAAGAATTGATTAAAGATATTGAACAATAATAATAAATGAAATAATCATAATTATAGAGGGAAATATAAGATTAAAAAAATTTAATTGAAAACTATGAAAAGAATAGTAAACAATATTAAGAAAAGTTATCTGAATTAAATTAATCTATTAATCAATATAAATCTTAAGAAAAAATATTACAAAATAAAATTCAAGAGAATGAAAAGAAAATTTAAGAATACTAAGATTTTAATCAAAATTAAAAGATGCAATTATAATAATTAAATTAAATTATTTAAAATTCTTAGTAAATAAAAGAATAGGAAGATAAGAGTGAAATTTTAATAAATAAAATACTCTTATAACTTGAAAAATAAGACAATCAAATTCAACTTTAATACAATATTTTAAGTGAGAAGAAATGTAAAGAAAACTTATAACAAAATGAGAAAGAAAAGAAAATTTAAGATTACTAAGAGATTATTCAAAATTAACAGGTCCAATTATTAAAATTAAATTAAATTATTGCAGATTCTAAGCAAATAGAAGAACTAGAAAATCAATTTGGAACTTAAATTCTTAAAATACTTGATTCACTAGAAAACCAATAAAATCAAAAATTAATTCAACTTTAATAGACAATAGTTACAGAACTAAAATCCATTAAAATAAACTCATAAAATTAGTCTGGATAGAATGTATATCAAGAGAAACTGGAGGAATTAATATAACTAAATGCTTAATTATAAAACACAGTTTAATAATAAGAATGCCAACTTCAATAAAAGAACATATAAATAGATATCGTTAGATCTGAAACCAAACGTTTATTAGAAAATTTAAAAAAAAATTCTATTTAACCTTAAAATATAAACATGCACATACGATAATCCATAGCTGCCTTGATTGCTTAATAAATTAAAGATATCTAATAAATATTTTAGATTATAGATGAAGCTAAGAATTAGATTGTCTCCTTTCTTTAAGAAAATAAAAACCATAGTATAAATCAGGATAAAGGGTTTGCGAGCGATTTAGAATACATAAAAAGCTAATCTTCGCTGCTTTGTGATTTTTTGAGGAAATTAAAGAAATGAGATAATGAAATAGTGATATGTAATATTTTAGAATTATAATATATTTAATTATTATATACCAACCATTATATTCTTGATATAATATGCACATTCTCGGTATTATCAGAGAGATCTTCAAGATGTGGAAAATATTTCTGATTATGAAGCCAAAGATTGGTTCAAAATAGTATAAAAATAATAGAAGTAACCCTATATGCTTTTTTATAAGCAAGCACCATTAAGATAAGGATTTGGAAAGCATTAATCTTTAGAGTCTGTAACGTCTGCTGTAATAAAGTTAGGTACTATTTTGATTGAACGAGTGTGCAATACTATAGATTCAATAAATATCCTAATATAGACAAGCTTCTTTAATAGGCTTTTTACTTAGAATCTAACTTTAATGATTATTTAACTAATAAAAGTAGTGAAGTTAAAATAAAATTTTTCTGAAAAATCATTTAATACCACATATTTTGATTATTTTGAAACTAATACTCAGGATTTGACATTACAAAATTTGTTTCAATATTTATAATTCCAAATTACGCTGCCTTCCAAGATATCAAAGTATTTTCCTCATTTTGTTGATATTTCATTTTATTAATGATATTATCTGAACTTATTAATTTTTCTTAATTCCATAATTTTTATCATCCCTATAAAATCTACCTTTAGGGGAATAAGAAAGCAACAGCTAAATATTATAATACCTTCCAATATTTAAAAATTTAAACTTTAGTTGTGAAAGATATTTTAAGGATTGACTAACTTGAATTTGATGTTACTCATACTTTTCATAGTTTGTAATTAATTGGTTATATTATAAATTTGCATTTCTGTTTTGTCCTTATTTAATTATTGGTTTAATAATGTTTCTACATTAAGCCTCTTTAAAATAGAACCATTTTATACTATATATTATAACTTAATANCTTAATTATAAAACACAGTTTAATAATAAGAATGCCAACTTCAATAAAAGAACATATAAATAGATATCGTTAGATCTGAAACCAAACGTTTATTAGAAAATTTAAAAAAAAATTCTATTTAACCTTAAAATATAACCATACAAGTGAGATAATCCATAGCTGCCTTGATTGCTTAATAAATTAAAGATATCTAATAAATAATTTAGATTATAGATGAAGCTAAGAATTAGTTTGTCTCCTTTCTTTCAGAAAATAAAAAGCATAGTATAAATCAGGATAAAGGGTTTGCGAGCGATTTAGAATACATAAAAAGCTAATCTTCGCTGCTAAGTGATTTTTTGAAGAAATTAAAGAAATGAGATAATTAAATAGTGAAAAATAATTTTTTAGAATTATAAAATTTATTAATTATTAATTAAAAAGCTGTCTTTTTATGAATTATTGTCTATTGTTGAACCGATGATAGATTTAATAAAAATTTTTGCTTTTGTATTACTTTAAAAAAAATAGTCGAAATACATATAAGAATTAAACTTTGAAATCCTTTTAATATATTTAAGTTTATACCCTTTTATTTGGAGTGTTATTCTGTTTTTTACTTTTTGTTTAGTTTACATCTCCTTCAAAACTGATTAATTAAGAAATTTTAGAAAGGCTGTTATCTAAGACATAAAATAATCCCCTGATTGCACTTAAATCTTGATAAATACTCAAAAACAATGCTTCAAAATTGAAATTCAACTTGCTTAAAATAATAAGGATTAGAGTGTATGAAAAATGAGGAGATTTAAATATTATTTTTGGATTAATCAATTTTACATTAGAATTAGTTATTCAGTAAAAATTTGACTATAGTATTGAGGCTAATAAAAGAAAATTGGAGCGCATCCACATTAATATTCCACCTGGTAATTGAGAGTTTTTGGTTTGTCATCAATAAATCTGGTAGCCAAGATTAGTGAAATTTAGTCATTCCATAGAGTTATTAAATAAGGACTTTATTCTTTAACTAAGTAAAGAGCTTACGATTTAATAGATGATACATTCATCAATATTACATATATAATTGTATTTTGTTATCCTCCATAATGATGGAAGGTTGTTTCACCTTATTTTCAAATTTCATAATCCTGATACAATTTATTATTGTTAAAGGTTACCATAGAAGTTTTTCGAATTGAATTTTTTATAGATTAATCAACATTAAATTTGATGGAGGTTTTGATTTATTTTTAATTGATTTAGCTTTTGAATAATTATATCTTAACTAAGTAGTTGTAGGTTACTGATAAGCCCAATTTTTTTAATTTTTTCTATTTCCAATAACTTTCTCAATATACTGGATGGATTTTCTTATAAATTAAAATAAGTTGTATATTATTTTTTTGTTTTTCTTATTCTTATTATTTATTTTGATTTTATGGTATGATGCTTTTAAAATCCATAAAGAACCTTTTAGTACTTAGGTAAAGAGGAACAATTTAGAAAAAGCGTTTGCTTTAAAGAGAAGTCATAGCATAATTCTTAAACCCCTCTACAGATTATGACGGCTTCCATACCACTACAATAAATAAGAATACTTGTATCGCGATATATTCTACTCTATTTAACTTTTCCATACTCATTTATAGAAGAATGGCAGATTAAAAGATAGTATGAGTATTTGTCTTACTCGCCAATTTAAGTTAAAGAACAAAGGAGAATACCACTACTTGCATATCTTGATTGATTTATTATAAATTAAATTTTTCATCTCAAATAATGAAGTATATAAATTACTTTTACAATCTTAGATTTCAAGATATTGTTCATCTAAAATATTTAAATATTTATTCAAAATCAAAGCAAAATATAAAGAATTACTAAAGTAAAATTGGATTATTAGCTAAATATGAAAAGTCATAATTATGCTACTAATCCTCAAAAATTCTTGTCAGAAAACAACCTTGTATATAAACCTTCATATAATTAGTTGTAAGTCATTCAAACAAAAAAACCTGCTATGAAATTCAAGCGAAAAAATCGATAACTCTTTCAAAATAGTGATTCAACCAAAAATTACTAAGGTTCAGGAAATAAGCCATAATTTAAGTAGTCAAAAGCCAATTTGAAAATGATATCATCTAAAACAAATATAAGATGACGAAAATCTTCTAAGTAATTAAAATCAACAAGCCTCAATTAATATAGAAGAAAAACTTATAAAATCCCTTAAAGAAGGAGAGTAAGAGTAACCATCAAGCATTAATTTGTCACCACAAATTTCTAATTAGAAGGAAAGTAAGTAAATTTACTTGAGTGCAGTTTCACATTGAATAATAACAGATTTATGGACCCGTTATATATCAGAAATACAGTAAAACTGACAATTCTAATAAATTTAGTAAAAGTGGTGAGCTTAAGGAGAGTTTTTTTTTGACTAAGATAGCAGATCATTAAGCAGCAATGCCGGCTGAGAAGAAAACGGAGATTAAAAATAATCAGCTTTCTTAATAATAGAAACTAATTGGCGACTATTTTAATCAAAAACACTTTTTTTTTAATAAAAATATTTTGTTCTTTTTATGAATTAACTTTCATCCATAAACAATCAGAATATTGTCAGTTGTAATATTTCCTCTTTATAGCCAACAAAACATCAATATGTTAAACAATACCAGCCCCCCATAACTTTTCCTAAAGAAACAAAACACATAATATAATCAAGTCCTTTACATAATTCTTTATTAAACTCAGATCAAAATATATAAAGAAAGTGAACTTTGCATCGGCATTCATAAGCGGTTCACCAGCTGAGATATTATTCAATGCTTTGATTATTGAATATCGATTTATCTAGTTATAATACATAAACCCTAAGATCGAACTGTTTGTGCTCAATTTATATTCACCAAAACCTAATGAGCTGAATAAGAATAAAGAAAAGATCTAAAATTGTTATTNTATGATGCTTTTAAAATCCATAAAGAACCTTTTAGTACTTAGGTAAAGAGGAACAATTTAGAAAAAGCGTTTGCTTTAAAGAGAAGTCATAGCATAATTCTTAAACCCCTCTACAGATTATGACGGCTTCCATACCACTACAATAAATAAGAATACTTGTATCGCGATATATTCTACTCTATTTAACTTTTCCATACTCATTTATAGAAGAATGGCAGATTAAAAGATAGTATGAGTATTTGTCTTACTCGCCAATTTAAGTTAAAGAACAAAGGAGAATACCACTACTTGCATATCTTGATTGATTTATTATAAATTAAATTTTTCATCTCAAATAATGAAGTATATAAATTACTTTTACAATCTTAGATTTCAAGATATTGTTCATCTAAAATATTTAAATATTTATTCAAAATCAAAGCAAAATATAAAGAATTACTAAAGTAAAATTGGATTATTAGCTAAATATGAAAAGTCATAATTATGCTACTAATCCTCAAAAATTCTTGTCAGAAAACAACCTTGTATATAAACCTTCATATAATTAGTTGTAAGTCATTCAAACAAAAAAACCTGCTATGAAATTCAAGCGAAAAAATCGATAACTCTTTCAAAATAGTGATTCAACCAAAAATTACTAAGGTTCAGGAAATAAGCCATAATTTAAGTAGTCAAAAGCCAATTTGAAAATGATATCATCTAAAACAAATATAAGATGACGAAAATCTTCTAAGTAATTAAAATCAACAAGCCTCAATTAATATAGAAGAAAAACTTATAAAATCCCTTAAAGAAGGAGAGTAAGAGTAACCATCAAGCATTAATTTGTCACCACAAATTTCTAATTAGAAGGAAAGTAAGTAAATTTACTTGAGTGCAGTTTCACATTGAATAATAACAGATTTATGGACCCGTTATATATCAGAAATACAGTAAAACTGACAATTCTAATAAATTTAGTAAAAGTGGTGAGCTTAAGGAGAGTTTTTTTTTGACTAAGATAGCAGATCATTAAGCAGCAATGCCGGCTGAGAAGAAAACGGAGATTAAAAATAATCAGCTTTCTTAATAATAGAAACTAATTGGCGACTATTTTAATCAAAAACACTTTTTTTTTAATAAAAATATTTTGTTCTTTTTATGAATTAACTTTCATCCATAAACAATCAGAATATTGTCAGTTGTAATATTTCCTCTTTATAGCCAACAAAACATCAATATGTTAAACAATACCAGCCCCCCATAACTTTTCCTAAAGAAACAAAACACATAATATAATCAAGTCCTTTACATAATTCTTTATTAAACTCAGATCAAAATATATAAAGAAAGTGAACTTTGCATCGGCATTCATAAGCGGTTCACCAGCTGAGATATTATTCAATGCTTTGATTATTGAATATCGATTTATCTAGTTATAATACATAAACCCTAAGATCGAACTGTTTGTGCTCAATTTATATTCACCAAAACCTAATGAGCTGAATAAGAATAAAGAAAAGATCTAAAATTGTTATTTAAGATCAATTTGCAAGTAAGGAAACCATAATAATTGTTTAAATGTTAGGGGTTAATTCTTCAACTTTCTACATTTTTGAATTAACAGACATTATACTAAATCGCAATGGCCAAATAAGAGAATTATTAAAGACAAAATAAGAAATCTCAAACAGATTTCTTTCTTATAAATGATGATCAGGAAGAATCCTGTAAATACTATTTTAATTATATATTACCTGGCCGTAAAAGAAAATTAGGCTTTGAATAAATAAAACATATTGCTTCTCCTTTAGGGAATTTAATAGATGACGCAAAACAATTAATTTAACATAAGAAAAATTGAGGTAATATGGCTCATATTTTACTTAAAAAGTTGCTAATTAGTAACCCAAGCAAACGAGAGCCTGGAATTATGAATAGTATTGTTAAATGATTTAAATGAGTTGATAACTGATGAAAATAATGTTAAGGATAATTTTATAAAAACCTTCTGCTAACTATAAATATAAATGAAGTACAAAATATTGCGCCCCAAATACTAGAACCAGTAATTTCAGAATAAACTTTAGCATAAGAGAAAAAAACTGAGCTCTAAAAAAGTACTAGTTGATGTCCTAATATCGGATTCTTGGATATATAAAATGGGAGCATATAAAATTTTGAATAATACTTAGAACAATAGTATAAATTAAATCATTCCTACTTTGGAGAAGTTAGAAATTGTACCTTTTAAGTAAAAATATCCCTAACATAATCTACAATTAAGAATTTAGAACTATCACTATACTCAGCCCCTCAGATCTAAACCTTATTATAAAGGATGATTTGCTTAAATATTAATTCTCACCTATCTTAACTAAGATGAAATACAGTGATATACTTTTATTTGAATAGGTTTGATGAGACCTCATTTTAAATGCTTGATCCAAATAATGAAACTATAAACTAAATGAACATAGAACACACTCCATTCTTTGTGGGAGAGGAGTATTAAAGATTGTATTTACCGACCTAAGATTACTCTCAATTAGTTTTTGGAAGCTCTTGTAGAACATAGTACATAACGCTCAAAGTGTTTAAAACTACCAAAATTTTATGTTAAAGTTAGAAAAGGAAATGTATAAGAACTTAAATAGAATAGAAAAATTTTATCTTCAGATTTAACTGAATCAAGGCAATTCCTTAAAAATATAAATATCTGGAATTAGAGATAGGTTTTAAATTATATTACATATAGATTTTCCTTTTTTCTAGGAGACTAATTCTCTAAGTAAATGCACCGAGTCTTACCTAATCAAGGATACTACAGGCCACATTATGTCCTAAGTCATTTTATTAAATTCTTTGAAGGCCTCTTTGTAGGAGTTTTTAAAAAAATTTACTGGCAAGAAAGGAATACATCCAAAATAGGCTTTGTATCCTATCTTGCACGCAATCAAAAGATTGATGCCCTAATTAGAAAAATTAATTTTCAAAAATCAAAAAAGAAAAAGTGTTAAGCCTTTAAATTTATCAAATCATATAATATAGTTTAAAGATGAAAAACTTTTAGATTGAAAAAAATGTGAACCTATGATCCAAGATAAAAACAAACTCTATTTGTAAAAATGGTGTCTACTAAGACTTTCTATTAGCTACCTTAGTTTGATATTTATTTCAACTAACTAGTAGAAGATTAATATATGAAAATAATTATATCTATCTTGGAAGCAATCTAACAGATAAAGCTTCAACATTTAACAAGACTAACAAAATAAAGGAAGAATTAATCATATCACCAATTAACTCAAATGGATCTCCTCTAAAATGATACCAAAAAAAGAATTTTTCCTCTGGAAAACATCGATAATCCGCATATCACCTATTCGAGTTTAGCATATTAAACAGCCCATCAAAAACTCCAAAGAATGATATAATAAAACTATAATGAAAATCTCTAAAGACGATAACCTGAATTTATACTAGCAACAAGGAAAATTATGCAATACTCTTAAATTTAAGATGAATGATTAATATATAATTGAATAAGGTTTGGCTTTTGAAGAATTACAGGCAATCCTTCAGGAGAAAGGCAAACTATCAAGAGGAAAAACGAATAGACCAAGTGATAATAGAATTAATCAAATATCAGAGAATGAATTATTAATGTATGTTTAGTTTCCTTAACAGGATTTTATAATTATAATAATAATATAAGAAAATATGATTGAAGATGCATGCTAGATTAGGCAGGCATTAGAAAAAAATTAGCCTTAGAAATAATTTGATCTGTTTTGATGTGCTTTAAAAGTATATTCACAATCCAATGCTATAAACTGTTTTATATTCCATTAAGGTTAATTTTTGAAATTAACAATGGCTACATCATATCTGTATTTTTTTTTAATTATTTTAATATTCTTTAACAGTTAATCTGTTTGTATTTTGAATTTTAGAGAAGACAAGTAAAGTTATAATTGTGTGCTATTGAAAGGGGATGAGTTATTGTAATCTTCAGCCATTAGGAAATCGAAAGAGGTATCCTGGATAGATTTAAATCTAACTTAAAGGTGTTATAGGTTTAAACCAAAAATTGATGATTGAAGGATGTATGAATTTTTTAGTTAAATGAGCTTGCTAAGTAGATTAAAATAAGAATTGAAGCAGAAAAGGTAGAATTAAATAAATTATAGAGTTTTCCCAAAAAATCCAATTATAAAGTGAAATACAGTTCAAATTGAAAAATCTTTTCAGATATTAATATGACCGAAATGTTAAGAATATCATTATCAATGAAGATTGAGTCATGTTGATTTGTTACTTTTATATTAAGTTATAATATATAGTATAAAATGGTTCTATTTTAAAGAGGCTTAATGTAGAAACATTATTAAACCAATAATTAAATAAGGACAAAACAGAAATGCAAATTTATAATATAACCAATTAATTACAAACTATGAAAAGTATGAGTAACATCAAATTCAAGTTAGTCAATCCTTAAAATATCTTTCACAACTAAAGTTTAAATTTTTAAATATTGGAAGGTATTATAATATTTAGCTGTTGCTTTCTTATTCCCCTAAAGGTAGATTTTATAGGGATGATAAAAATTATGGAATTAAGAAAAATTAATAAGTTCAGATAATATCATTAATAAAATGAAATATCAACAAAATGAGGAAAATACTTTGATATCTTGGAAGGCAGCGTAATTTGGAATTATAAATATTGAAACAAATTTTGTAATGTCAAATCCTGAGTATTAGTTTCAAAATAATCAAAATATGTGGTATTAAATGATTTTTCAGAAAAATTTTATTTTAACTTCACTACTTTTATTAGTTAAATAATCATTAAAGTTAGATTCTAAGTAAAAAGCCTATTAAAGAAGCTTGTCTATATTAGGATATTTATTGAATCTATAGTATTGCACACTCGTTCAATCAAAATAGTACCTAACTTTATTACAGCAGACGTTACAGACTCTAAAGATTAATGCTTTCCAAATCCTTATCTTAATGGTGCTTGCTTATAAAAAAGCATATAGGGTTACTTCTATTATTTTTATACTATTTTGAACCAATCTTTGGCTTCATAATCAGAAATATTTTCCACATCTTGAAGATCTCTCTGATAATACCGAGAATGTGCATATTATATCAAGAATATAATGGTTGGTATATAATAATTAAATATATTATAATTCTAAAATATTACATATCACTATTTCATTATCTCATTTCTTTAATTTCCTCAAAAAATCACAAAGCAGCGAAGATTAGCTTTTTATGTATTCTAAATCGCTCGCAAACCCTTTATCCTGATTTATACTATGGTTTTTATTTTCTTAAAGAAAGGAGACAATCTAATTCTTAGCTTCATCTATAATCTAAAATATTTATTAGATATCTTTAATTTATTAAGCAATCAAGGCAGCTATGGATTATCGTATGTGCATGTTTATATTTTAAGGTTAAATAGAATTTTTTTTTAAATTTTCTAATAAACGTTTGGTTTCAGATCTAACGATATCTATTTATATGTTCTTTTATTGAAGTTGGCATTCTTATTATTAAACTGTGTTTTATAATTAAACATTTAGTTATATTAATTCCTCCAGTTTCTCTTGATATACATTCTATCCAGACTAATTTTATGAGTTTATTTTAATGGATTTTAGTTCTGTAACTATTGTCTATTAAAGTTGAATTAATTTTTGATTTTATTGGTTTTCTAGTGAATCAAGTATTTTAAGAATTTAAGTTCCAAATTGATTTTCTAGTTCTTCTATTTGCTTAGAATCTGCAATAATTTAATTTAATTTTAATAATTGGACCTGTTAATTTTGAATAATCTCTTAGTAATCTTAAATTTTCTTTTCTTTCTCATTTTGTTATAAGTTTTCTTTACATTTCTTCTCACTTAAAATATTGTATTAAAGTTGAATTTGATTGTCTTATTTTTCAAGTTATAAGAGTATTTTATTTATTAAAATTTCACTCTTATCTTCCTATTCTTTTATTTACTAAGAATTTTAAATAATTTAATTTAATTATTATAATTGCATCTTTTAATTTTGATTAAAATCTTAGTATTCTTAAATTTTCTTTTCATTCTCTTGAATTTTATTTTGTAATATTTTTTCTTAAGATTTATATTGATTAATAGATTAATTTAATTCAGATAACTTTTCTTAATATTGTTTACTATTCTTTTCATAGTATTCAATTAAATTTTTTTAATCTTATATTTCCCTATATAATTATGATTATTTCATTTA